>JAPYKT020000001.1:11070000-11357500 GCA_028749325.2 Caryopteris x clandonensis | reverse complement strand
TCATTAAGATTCATAGGTTCCTTCATTCCCGCCACTTCATACTAAATGGTTAGGTCGGAATTCTACAATGGAGCTTATAATACAATTTATTTTGGAGACAACCTTCTTAGTCTTTATTGGCTCGGAGCTCTTGAATGTTTTTTCTATAAGAAGGATTCATTTAATATTTCATTATGGATGAATCAAAAACTTGGAAAAATTATTTGCAAGGGGACAAACGGTCCCTAGGAACCAGGTCGCCGCCACCTTTGTCTAGTTCATATTCTAAATTTGTTCTTCTTTGACTGCTGTAATTTCCAATTGATTACGCAGCATGGCCATAAATTCCACTTTTTTTTCCACTTTTTTTTTTGGGGGTTTCTAGTATTTTATACATTATATGTTTATTCGTGCGATACACAAGATAAAATATATTTTATTATATCAATAAAATATTATAAAATTATATTATTGTTATAAAAAACTATAAAATATATAAATGATATGAAAAAATAAAACATATTATTTAACCAAGCAAGAGATGATGATGCAATGAAATACACACAAAAAAGTTAATAAATTTTTCATATGACTTACACATGTTTGTTGATCATTTTTTTACATGATAAAAAAAATTAATATACCATATTTTTTATATATATTTTGTGTGTATTTATTTTTCTTTACATAATTAAATTCTTTTTTTTCCTTATAAATCAAATATGTAAGACACTAAAAATCTTAAAATTTCACTCAAATTAATTTAAAGTATAATTTATATGTCTGTGCATTGTCATTTTCTCAAAAAGTTTCTCTAATAAATAAAAACAAAAAACGATATAACAAAATAAATTTTAGAATTCAAACTCAATCCAACTTAGTATAATTTCTCAAAGTCAATATAAATATTTAAAATTAGTAAAAAAATGTTAAAATAAAACAACTAAATATAATCTTGAATAATATAATATTTTTAATTTATAAAAATACTTTTTATTAGTATTCTATTAAAATATAAAAATATTTTTTATTTTTTATTTGTTTCAAATTCATATAATAATTTAACCCATTTTTTGTTCAAACTTAACACATATTTCAAGTAAAAATAAACAACTTAACTCATAAAATATTTATTTCATATTTTAAATATAATATTTTATTTTATTATATACAATATTGGTATCAAATTAAAGATCGTAAAAGAACGATTAATTTGATGTATCACATGTTAGAAAAGGACCTGTAATAAAAAAATAAAAAAGGTTTTTTGAATTCTAAAATTTTAGTTAATAAAAACTATTTTTTCTTCGCAAAAAACTATTTTTTAATATCTAATATTTTCTTATTATATATTATAAGTATAAATGCAGAAATTTTCTCGGTGTGCCATATGTTTTTAGCATATTTGTAAGGAATATATTAATTATAATTTTTTGTGGTGATGACACATATTAATTCCTATTTTCCAGCGTTCTTATTTTTATATCAAGTAAGAATATATATATATATATATATATATATATATATATACATATATATAAAGTTTAGCTCTTACATTTTTATTTTGAATGTATCGTCTTCTCATGACTAAATCAGTGATATATGGCTCATGGCGAATTCAGAATTTTGAAGTTAGGGGTACGATATACAATTAAAAAATGCATACTTATTAATATAATTTACTATTTAAAGTCGTAAAAAGTACATACTAGCCAAATAAAAACTAAACTTCGAGTGGTCATTTTTTGAAAGCAAATTAAGTAAATTAAAAAAAACATATAGCAAGAAAAATACAAGATCTAATAAATATATGCTTTATGCATAACTAATTTAAAATTAAGCTAGTTAACAATTTAATTCAATAATAAAATCAAATAATAAACTAATAATTTTGTATTTATATTTCATTAACAAGTAATATAATCTCTCAAAAAATTTAAGTAAATTATTAACTAATTAAATCCAAAAACTAAATTGTATTAACAAATTAATCCAATAACATAATACAAGCAACATGTTAGTGCTATATACGATGAAGATGATTGAAGATATATTTAATTAAAGATTACTTTATATAATGAACGCCAAACGACTTATGAATATATTTTTCCTTAATTTTGAGACTAACAACACATGGACAACTGCTTATTTTCTATTACTTGAAATTTGAAGACAAAAATTGAGGTTTCGTATTTAAATATTTTGTATGTTAAGAGTATAATTGTATTTTTTTCTTTTTTAAAAAATATTTTTAAAAAAAAATGTGTACCCCCAATTTTATACGTGTATCCACCACTAGTAAGAGTATAATTGTATTTTTTTCTTTTTAAAAAAATATTTTAAAAAAAATGTGTACCCCCAATTTTATACGTGTATCCACCACTAGTAAGAGTATAATTGTATTTTCTTTTCTTTTAAAAAATATTAAACTTTTTTTTTTCTTTTAAATGTGTACCCCAATTTTATACATGTATCCACCACTAATATGGCTTAGATAATTTAATTCCAATTCGAAATAGTGTTTGAATCATAATATATTGATTATCATATAATTATTCTCATGACGTTTTTCAATTCAATTGTTGTCTTCAATCATGAACTTTGCTTAATGGTTAAAGTATGTATGGCTGTCAGATTTAGATTGATAACTTTTATTAGATTTTGATATGTTAATTGCTAAAAGTTAATTTACATTCCGTAATTATTATTAATTAATTTATATTTATTGTAACTAATACTTAATTCATTAAAAATATTATATTTTGGGATTATTGAATTGAATCTGTGTATTCAATAACCTGTCTACTCATTTATTTTAATTTAAATACATGAAATGTATCAAAACTAAATAGTTTATTTAAGATTATTCAATTAAGTAAATTAATCTAAGAGCTTGTTTAGATTAGTTACACTACAATCGAATCAAAAAGGTTTGGTATTGATTAAATGATAGAGGTTCTAGGATTTGATTACAGAAACTTCACAATAATTTAATGGGTAACCAATAATAACGCGGTAAATTGAAACTTGTGTAGTATTTGAAAAATCATTTTATTTTATTCTGCTTTATTAGTCTAGTCTCCATTCCTACAATAGTGAGCCTTAGATTGTGTATAAATTAATACAAAAAAATATAATAATTAAATTTTCCTTAATGAGACTGGATGACTAAATTCAGTGTATGAATTGAAGATAGAGAAATTTAATTTTATGTGGTTCCACGACAAGGTTAGGTAGCATGTTTGTGGCAATATATTCCTTATCAGATTGTTCAATCTTGAAACTACAACAAAATTGTCTTAACATTCATAGAGAAGGATTTCGATGCCCACTTGGTTTAGCTAACTTCATTACCTTAACTTATTTAAATTTAAATAAATAAAGTACAAAAATGATGACCCAATCTTAGTCTAATTTGAAGAATAATTCAACATTAATTGATTCTGCCTATCTGATTTTGATCAAATTTTGAAGTAATTTAAAAATATCATTTATTAGCTTTTAATTATTGAAAAATAAATTTATTATTATTATTATTATTATTATTATTGTTATTATTATTATTATTATGTTCTTTTGCTGCTTCTGCTAGCCTCTAACCTATCTTATATTTGACTTGATGGAGCATGACAAGATAAAAGGCCTCAGTGGTTTAGAAAAAGGTTGTCGAAATTGTTTGGATAATTTGTTAAATTTTCATGTAATTGAAGTTTTTTGCATCTCTGACTTTGTAGCCTTTATGGAACTAATTCATCTTCTATTTTATGTTACGGATTGAACTAAACCAATTTTTTCAATTTGGTTATGCATGTACGCTTGGTTTAGTTTGGTCCTAAAAATTTCACAATTTCAATTTTGTTCAATCATGTAATGTAATCCCTATGGTTTGTTGTCAAAATAATTTCCTGCCACATGTTCTACAATAATTAAAATTTGATCAACACAACATTCATCATTTTTTTATGTTTGGTTCTTCCGTTCAATAACATCGTTAGACTGGGAAGACTAATGTGTTGTAGTTTGATTTATTATGTCCCATTTAGAACATAATTACTCAAAACGTGCAACATATTCATGTCTTTTATCATTTTGAATAGCTTTAATTTAGCGGCTTAGTTGATTTTCAACTTCATTTTGATACATTTTGAAATATTCAATAATTTTATTTTGCTTTCAAAAGATACAAATAGTAAAATCTCGTAGTATCATTATTGAAAGTTATGAAGTATTTCTTACCGTATCTATTTTGCACAAGTTTTAATTCACACACATATGTGTCCGTATCAAATTTTGAGAATTAGTGTTCCTTTCCACTTAATGAAAAAGCTACTTAGCCATTTTGGCTTCTACAGATAATTCTATTCTGTGTTCAACACGATTTATTGGTAACAATTCAAGATAAAAATATTTACATTAACATGTCCTAATCTAAATGCCACAAATCGACCTGAATATATATAAAAAGGGGGGGGGGGGGGGGGGGGGGGGGGTGGGGGCATAAGCCAACACACAGATCAAGAGTTATTAGACGAAGTGTTGAATATGTGATTCTGCAATTCTGTTAAGATTGCCGAAGCTGAAGGGGCTCATATCCTAGCATCTCTCTCTCTTCAGATATTTCCTTTGCTGAATTCCAAAGGGGAGTGTCTCTTGGATATAACTCAATCTCTTCAAGGGTTGTTATTTCTGCAAAGCTCATTGGAATCTCCTCCAGTTTCGTTTCTGAAAGAACTAGATGCTCCAGCCTTGGAAAATGGTAGTACTCTACCCCCCATATCTTCAGCTCACACCCGCAAATCATCAGATATTTCAGTCGACAAAATTCCCCCTCATTTGGATTCCACTCTTCGCCTTTAGTGGCATCTCTGTACAGTTTGAGAACTTCAAGGTTGGGCAACGAACCAACAATCGAAAAATCTTCCCAAGGAATCTTGCAAAAAGCTAAGGTCATCTTTTTGAGTGACATTGGCATGGCGATTTCCGCCATTAATTTCTCAGCGCCGGATAGTTGAAGTGATTCAAGTTTCTCGAAGCAGAAAAGATTCTTCAGATAATAATTACCAACTTGTTCACATGCGGCAGAAGATTCAAAACAATATTCAACATGCAGCTTCTTTAGATTTGGGATTCTTTTCAGAAGTTGCTCTGCACATTTGAAATTCTCGACTCTTGCAAGTGTCTGTAAATTGTAAAGAACAACCAAATTTTGGTCATCTGGAGGATCGGGGAGAGTAATTGAAGTCATCTTGAGATGTCTTAGTTGCGGCATCTGCCAGATTTCAACAGGTAGAGTAATCTCCTGATTGACATCTAAGGTTTGTAGGTTCCAACATAGAAACATATAATGTGAACTTGATGACAAAACATCAAGATACCGTAAGTTACTGAGCTTTAAAATGTCAATCTGAATTTCAAAATCAGTCAGACGCAGTATCTTTAGCAACCTAAATCCATGGATTATTGGATGGACCTTCGACTTCCTAGAGGTATCTCCTAAAGACCCTTCGCTTATCCACCATTCATACCCAAACAATTTACAGTGGCTTAACAAAGACCGATTTAATTTAGCTGATTGCAAGGCTTCAATTGCTATTAATTCTACAGGTTCACGAGTACAAAAAAGACTGAGGCGCCGCTCGGTTTCTATGTTTGGTGAAATGATGGGATTATCAAGATTTGCAAAATATAGAAACTTATCTTTCTCAGCCTCAACGGTGCACAAGTCCCTTATAAGATCATGAACTTTGCAGCGCCTCACTTTTCCACTACTCCCCCTCCCATGAACCAAAATCAAATTTCTACTGATAAGATCTTCCAAATACTCATGTGCAACTTCTTCCAAGCATTTAGTTTGAGTATGCTTGATCAGCCCTTCAGCAACCCACAATCTGATGAGCCTCGTAACATAAATTTCAAAATCTTCAGGAAACATCGCCAAATATAAGAAACATGGTCTCAAATATAGAGGCAAATGAGCATAACTCAATGATAATATATTCATCACTTGCTCATCATTTCCACAATTTAAGGCAGAAGTCACATCTCCTGCAACAGACTCCCAGTTTTCTTTTGTCCTTGCCAACTTCGACAGAAGCCCACCAATCACAACAAGGGCCAAAGGAAGTCCACCACATTTTTCAGCAATATCTTCTCCAATTTCAACCAATTCTACAGGGCAATCTTCATCTGCGAATATTGTTTTGCATAGTAGATCCCAGCTCTGTCCCTCGTCTAGGAAATCCATTTTGTGAGGGGCACAAGAGCCAAAATCATCAGCCAAGTTCGACAGCCTTGTAGTTACCAAGATTCGACTTCCATTTTCATTACGTGGAAGGGACATTCTTAACTTCTCCCAAACCTCGAAATGCCACATATCATCGAGAACAATCAAGTACTTCCTATCAAATAATTCTTTGTAAAGTTGTGATCCCAGTTCATATGTGTCGTCTTGTTTATCAAAACATGCTTTTATTTCAGATAAAAGGCGAATAAGAAGGTCTCGGAGAGTATATTCTTGAGACACAGTTACCCAAGCACGAACATAAAATTGTTCAACAACATAAGGATTGTTATAAACAGCTGTTGCAAGAGTAGTCTTACCGATTCCTCCCATCCCAACAATAGGGATGATTTGACGATAAGATTCATCAGTAGCTAGCGCACCCATTAATTCATTGACGTGCTTGTCAAGTCCGACCATCGTAATCTTACCAGCAGGCAGAGGTCCTGACGAACTAGCTGCTGTTGGCAAACTTTTAGGTGGCAGATCCGTTACAACTTGTATCTCTTTAATGTGCATCAATTCTGTCTCGATAGAGAGGAACTCTTCTAGTAGTGTTTGAATGCCTTCACATAAGGGGGTGCAGAATGTTTGGCCACCAGTTGCGTGAATCTGGTCCATCACATTGGATTCAATGAGATCCTCTGCAGCATAAGCCGCAGCTGCGATTCGCTTCTCCAGATGTACAATTTCTTGACTGCGTCTACTGGAAAAAGCTTCAAGACAACCGATAAAGGAATTAACCTTGTCCCGGAGAAACTCAATCTGTGGTCTATCTATGATGATCTTGTTGAGAGGAGGAGGGTTCAGAATTTGGTGTAGAATATGAGTGAGAGAAACTAGAGCTGCATAAGCTGCCATCGCTGGTTTCGGAGAACTGGTGTATTGGAGAAGACTTCCAATGAAAGTGTGTAGAGAGGGGGAGAGAGAGAGAGAGAGAGAGAATTATATGATTTTCGGCTGCTCTAGCGAGTGAAGTTAGCGACAGTTGCTGGCAAGCCAGAGTACGCCTGCTTAACCAATTAGGAATTTATCTGGGCCAAAAGGCGAAATCCCTTGTCCCAGGGCCCCCACCCCCGGTTCGATTAGGAATTTCTGTATCTATGTAACAAGAGAATAGTTGAAAATATTTATAGAATTGCTATTTTCTATTTAAATATTTGTTTTTTTAATTTTGGAAAGTATACTGTACAATTTTTTTTTCTTTACTCTCATTTTTTAAGTTTATAAAATTTTCATCTCAACTTTATTTTTTATGAAAATCAATAATTATTTTTTTCATGATCTTTAATTTGATATACATATTGCATACATAAAATAAAATATTAATGTTAAATATAAGTTTTTTTATAGATTAATTGTGTTATATTTTAATATTTAATTTATTTTATATTGTAAGATATTTTCATTTTAATTTTTTATCAAAAATATATTTTATATAATTATCTATTTAATTTTAAAAATTATATTAATATTTTTTATTATATTGTTATATTATAAATCGTGCAACGTACGAAAAAAATACTAATTTAACTAACAATCAATAAATAAATCACCTGATCAAAACTTGGATGGAAAATAGTAATTAAATTATAGTTATAATTAAGTCTATAATATATTTCAAGTAAATTAAGTATTTATAAATAAATAAATTATAATTAAAACTTGAAAGTCTTTAATTATCTGTTTTTCTGTCAAAACTTCAACAAAAACATGACGTAACAAAATCATGATAAACTCGTCATTTAGATAAATGCAACTGCCTAAAGAACTATACATAATAACCCTTAATTGAATGTAAATCCTATATTTATCACCTAATAAAAGATTAAGAAAATTAATAATTATATTTACTAAGAAATTACTTAAGAAGATGAAAAACTCCTATACGGAAAAAATTATCGCATGTAGAGTCGATTACGATCATAAAAGTCATATATAAAGACAAAAATTACTACTATAGATAAAAAAATAGCATTATATATATGTATGTATTGTTAGATTTGAGCCATGAATTGAGAATTAAATTTTGGAAGCATATCTTAAACAGAAAAATAAAATTGAGTCTCGAATTCTAAAAACTTTGGAATTTAAACGTAATATCAAGATAATTAAAATAAATTGAGTCATCTACTAAAGTTATTATTTTAATTTATTTTAGGATGTTGTTAAACATGCCGTTAAATTTACTCTTTATGGATAAAATTAGACATAGTTTAAATGATGTATATATTCTTTATGCAACAACACCGTTTATTTAATTCACAGGCCCAACTCCCTAACCCAGTAATATTTCTAAGGAGGCCCAAACCCATATCACCGGCCCACCCTCAAATCTGAATAAGATTTCTAGAAAATTAGAAAGTTAACGTAGGAGAATTGTGTTCAAAAAGTTGTTTTATCCGTTTCCTATAAAAAGGTAAAACCCCTCTACGAGAAAAAGATCTACAACTGCTATCTCTAATTACGAGGATCAACATCCCCAACTCTGATCTCCATTTTTGTTGACCTATCACCTATGTCAATTCAATTTATTTTTTTGTTATCCATTTACACATAAATATGGTTTGTAAGCAGATGGTTGAATATATATATTTTTTTTAAAATCATTTTATTCCTATTAACCTTCATTATATGTCATTTATAATTTCTAAGTACATACATTTTTAATAATGGAATTTTTTATTTTGTCTTATTTGTACTTGATTTGCAAAATTTCATAAAATTACCCAAAAATATTAACAAATTACTTATAATTTCACTTGTCATGTAGGCCGTTCGACTTTATCTTATTAATAATTTTTGTTTAAATTTTTAAAATTAAAAAAATCGAGCATAAATTAGATAAAATTTAAGTTACAGGTCATTGTAAAAACAAAAAAACTCGTGGAATTAAAAATTATTAAAAATAATTGAAATTCTCTCAAAAAATAAAAATAAATAAAGGGTGGTTGATATTACATCAAATGTATACATAAATAAATTCCATTATTGGTGTAGAATTGCGAGACCCTTACACCTCTATATATAACCAAGAACCCTCCTCAATCCCAAATCTCTATTCCCATCACATACCATAAAAATACTCTCCAAGAAAACCCCTTTTGAAATCAATCTATAAAGAAAATAAAATGGCGATTTCAAAGCCAGTTTTCTTGGTTTTCTTCATGATATGCTCATGGGGTTCTGTGGCTTATTCTCAAGGGGTTCCCGGCGGAGATTCACTGCCGTGCATTCAGAAACTGCTGCCGTGCCAGCCGTTTCTGAAGGGGCCGTTGTCGTCGTTGCCGGCGTCGTGCTGTGTGCCGCTAAAACAGATCGTCGCCGAAGATAGCGAGTGCCTCTGCAAGGTGTTCAACAACCAGGACATCCTGAAAACTTTCAACGTAACTCAGGATGACGCGCTCGATCTTGCCAAAGCTTGTGGCGCCAATGCTGATACATCCATTTGCCACAAAGGTTTTTTCGAGTTTTTATTTGAATATAATTTAATTTATTTTAATATATTTGCAATGTTTTGGAATTTTTGGCTTGTGTTAAACCTTTTTAATTTTATTTTTTTTAAATTTGGATAGAAGTTTTTTCACGTTCTTTTAATGATTGTTTATTACTTTGATATTTTGTTTATAAACAGGGGAAATGGCACTCACGATCTCTTATTCTAGTATGTGTGTGTTTTTATTTAAAAAAATTTCCGTATTTTTATTTTAATATACTAATGCATATAAAATGATATTATCAATAAATATATAAATAGTACTAATAAAATTAAAATATAAAATTTTAGATGAAACAGAAGATTCCATCAAGAAAGAAGAAAATATGTTGGAATATTAGATGGAACAATAATAGATCCCAATTCCAAGATTTTTGTTTCTTTGTTTTGTTATATTTGAATTTTATTGATGAATAAATGGAAACATGTTTTTTAATTTGGGATGTTTATATTAAGACGATTTTGCCATAATGAAGGCCAAAATACATTTTCCTTCTTTTCTTAAAGAAATTATGGTTTTTCTTTTACATTTATGACGTTTCTTTTTCTGGAAAACCATAAACCATTAATTCTTACATATTTTTGCCCTATTTTCAAAGCATATATATTTCAAGAAACATTAAAGCAACCTGCTACTACCCCATATTATTAATTCCATGTTTATGTCCTCACATTACTGAATCATAATAAAGAAATGATATAGAATTTATATCCACATTACTAGGTAGTTTTTTTTTTTTTCCTTTTGTAATCCTATGAAAACAACTAAATGAAATGTGTACATATATATATATATGTGTATATATATAAGGAAATATATAAATTTAGAGCCCCACAAAATCGGGGGTTCTAGGTGTTCGTCCTTGACAACTATCTTTAGGGCCGGCCCTAATTTACCTTAGGGTTTTTTTTTTCTTTCCCTTAAAAATGTTATTGTTCATTTTTCTCATTAAACGACTGATCGAAATTATTATTATCCAGTCCGATTGAGTTTACAAATTCGAACTCTTTTTTTGGTGATTTGTTGCAGCTGCTGCACCGTCTGGTTCACACTCGACTCCAGCCACACCCTCGGCTTCTACTCACAGTAAGTTATTTATTTCAATTAGCATTATTAATATAATCCCTAATTAATACAACCTATATTTATACATTTCTTAAGAATAGCCAATAATATTAGTTACTAAATTACTATGTGTGATGAAATTAATTAAAAATAATGCTACTAATATGTATTTATAAAGTTATCATGCAATACTTTATTGTTCGACATAACTTAATGATTTGCAAATCACGCACTTTTCAATTTCAGTTTCAGTCATTCAAGATTATTTCACAAATATTAAGAAATTTTTTGAAGAGGCATAATTATCATGTAAACCTGTGATAAAATTAATTTACTCTCATGCTGTCTGTTTAATTGGTTTATGAAAGAATATTATATATAATTATCTTGGTAAGGAAAAAATAAAAATAAAAGTGTTTTTGTAGGTTCTGCCCCGAGCCCACCGCCCAAAAATGCAGCCACAGCGATTCATCTTCATCACGTTGGAGGGTTTGTGGCGGTAGCAACCATTCTTAGTTTTTTTATTTCAGCATTTTAATAAATTCCAATTGGTTGGCCTCCATTCAATAAAATTCTCAGAAACTTCAAATGGGAATGCAGTTATTGAAAAGGTTGTATTGGACTGAAAATTCATACATCAACTTAAAGATTTGCTTTTTATTCAAGCTGGCCAGCACTATTTTTTAGATGTTACCGTGGTACCTAGGTCATTAAACTTAAATATTTCAAAGCATATTGATATGAGTATCACAAAGTTATGTCAAATTAGTTTTGGAAGTAGCTAAAGTTGTTGTCACTTCAGCCTCAATTTTTATATCAAATGAAAGTGAACGTCGAATTAATTTGATCAGAGAGCAGCTATTCCAATGCCAAACATCACCCAAATGGGTATCAGAATTGGAATTGTAAAAGTAATTATGTTCTATCACAATCTTTAAAAAAAATATATTATTTGCAACATAAATGAATAGAACGAAAAACTTAACTACAACCAAATTTGGGGAATTTAACTTGTTGGGATCCTTTACAATATCTTCTACTTTAACTAATGTTCCAACATCACCATGATGAGTCATATTATACTTATACGATGTGTAGTAGTGAAATTGAAATATGAAATGAAATACAAAATGAAACAAACATTCTCATTGTGTAATTTTACATTTTGAATTATCTTTGTATTGCTTGTTATTATTTCCTACCAACTTATTGGCCGATATATAATAATTTTATTCATAATACCACCTTTGTTCCCATAAAAGAAAAAAAATATATCCAATTTTATAAATATTGTTATTCTTGAAAAAAGTCATGTTTTGAAAATTAAGATCTCATTTTATTGTTTAAAATAAAAAAATTTAAACATTTTATTTCACAAATAAATTATATATGATTGAATAAGTCAAATTAATAAATAAAATAAGTAGTATAAGTACGTTTTAAAAAAAATTATATTTTCATCAAATTAACTAAAATAAAAAAATATCATACTTTTCAGAAATATGATAAGCTCGATAGGGATGAAAACTTGAAATTTTACACTTTTATATGCCAAAACACATAAAGTACGTTCACAATTTTCATTGTTTAGGATTAGACATTATTACAGATTTTTCAATCGTTTAATGTTTCTATCATTATGATTGTTCACCTCTACATATACACTCCATTCTTCCGACAATACATGGTAGTTGGTTTCGATGAAGAGGCTGACACTGTAATCAAATACCTCAATGAAGAATCAACAGAACTTAAGTTATCTCCATTATTGGCATGTCTGACCTTGGTAAGACGACTCTTGCGTGGAAGATTTATCACGATCCCAAAGTCCAATACAAATTCCGGACTCTGACTTGGGTCTATGTTTCTCAAGATTTCAACGTAAGAGAAGAGTTTCTCACCATCCTAAAGAAGTTCACTCATCAAGACATGTCTGGACAGGCTGATTTGGAATTGGATTGAAAGGTTCGATCGAATCTCGAGTAGCCGAAATTCTTATTGTTCATGGATGACGTGTGGACAGGTGAGGCTTGGGAATTGATCGAAGTTGCCCTGCCAAAGAGATACAGACTTGGAAAAGTCTTGATAGCGAGTCGTGATCAGAAAGTAGCGTGGGCTGGCAAATTGCCAACGAGAGCCTCACAGGCTAAGTTTACTGAACCCAAATGAGTTGGGAGCTTCTGCAGCTCAAAGTATTTGGTAAGCTTAACAATTGCCCTCCGGAATTGGAGGTTCTTGGTGTTGGATTGGGTTTCCAAATATGTGGGTGAGCCCAATAGCCAATAAGTAAAAAGTCCAAGTAAGCCAACTACTTGGTGTTATATTGCCCTAGAAGGTCATTGAGGGAAGAAATGCGAAGAAAAGAGAGAGAGAGAGAGAGCTTAAAAATCTTCATTCACGTTTTTGAGTGAACTAAAAGAGCAGAAATCTTGCAGAAGCAATATCCGAAGTTCCAACCGTTAGATCGAGCTGTAATTTTGACAACACGTGCAGAACTTGTGAAACTATATTTTGAATGGTGGAGATCGTATTTGGAGCTCTGTATTGACGGGAATAGGCCGGGAACAGAAGGTCTGTTTTTGGGCGATTCACTTCTGCACAGTCAAGGTGAAAGGGTCGTTTCTCACATACCAACCATTCGATCGAGCTATAATTTGGACAACACGTTCAAGACAGACAGAGGTTGATTTTGGACGGTGGAGATCGGGTTCTGAGATTCCGAACGTCAGGAACAGTGAACAGAAGTTGGTGTTGTTGGGTGAGATCTTTCTAATCTCATTGTTGTTGTCAAGTATTGATTGTTTTGGCATATTTGTAGTAGAATATCTATTGTTGCAGATTGTAATACTTGGATTTTTGCTCATAGTGAAGTTTTTGGGTGGACTCCGGTCCCATGGTTTTTACTCCTCACGTTGAGGAGGTTTTCCACGTTAAAATTGCTTGTGCTACTGTTTGGTGATTGCTTATTTTTATTGCATTATATTCTTGGTATTGTTTCCTACTAGATTCACACAAGAGAGGGATAATTGATCATTCCGCTGTGTAGACGAATAAGTTCTTTGTTGATTATTCGTGTGTTTATCCTAACAAAGTGGTATCAGAGCCAGGTTTCTGCTCTGTGCCTTGTGGTGAATATGGAAACGAATACGAATAGAATGGTGAATCTAAATGGTTCAAATTATCTTGTATGGAAAGGGAAGATGGAGGATCTTCTATACGTGAAAGATTTATATCTACCTGTATTTGAAACCAATAAGCCTGATGGTAAAACAGATGCTGAGTGGAATATAATGCATCGTCAAGTGTGTGACTACATTAGGCAATGGGTGGATGATAATGTGTTGAACCATGTTAGTGGAGAAACAAATGCACTGTCATTGTGGGAAAAATTGGACCAATTGTATGCTAGAAAAACTGGAACAATAAATTGTTTCTAATCAAGCAATTGATGAATTTGAAATTCAAAGATGGCACTCCTATGACTGATCACTTGAATTCATTTCAGGGCATCATTAATCAATTTTTGGGAATGAATATTAAGTTTGAAGATGAAGTACAGGGCTTTTGGCTTCTTGGTACATTGCCGGACTTGTGGGAGACGTTCAAAACATCTTTGTCTAATTCAGCCCCTGATGGTACCATCACCATGGATTTAGTAAAGAGCATCGTTCTGAATGAGAAAATGAGAAGAAGATCGCAGGGCTCTTTTCAGCAATCAGAGGCCTTGGTTATAGAGAAGAGGGGGAGAAGTAAAAGTAGAGGTCCAAAAGGCAAACAAAAAGGCAGGAGCAAATCCAACAGATACAGCAAGATTGAGTGTTGGAACTGTCACACTCCAGGACACATAGCGAAGCATTGCAGAAAACCCAAACAAGATGACAAGAAAGATAAGGGAAAGAAAAGAAGAAAGAAGAAGCGAAAGATGAAGACCGAGTATCCGCTGCTACAAGTGACTTTCTTATCTTTTGTGACTATAAAGTTGTTAATCTTGCATACCGTGAGAGTAGTTGGGTGGTTGACAGTGGTGCATCCATACATGCCACATCTCGCAGAGTTATGTTCACATCCTACACGTTAGGTGACTATGGAAATGTTAGGATGGGTGATGATGGCTTAACTAAAGCCATTGGCGTTGGAGATGTATGTTTGCAGACTAGAAATGGTGCTACACTAATTTTGAAAAATGTGAAGCATGTGCCTGATCTTCGGTTGAACTTGATATCTGTGGGGAGACTTGATGATGAAGGTTTCAGCAGTTTGTTCTTCAATGGTCAGTGGAAGCTCATAAGAGGTTCTTTGGTTGTTGCTAGAGGCCAAAAGTACTCTTCATTGTACTTATTGCAAGCAAAGCTACTTGATTGCTCTATAAATGCAGTTGAGAATGAGGGGATAATCGAGTTGTGGCATAGCAGACTCGGCCACATTAGTAAGAAGGGATTGAAGACTTTGGAGAAGGGAAATCTCATTTCAGACTTGAAGAATGCATCTCTGAAGAAGTGCTCTCACTGTTTGGCAGGAAAGCAAACCCGAGTTGCTTTTAAGAGCTCAACTCCTTCCAGGGCATCAGGTATACTCGATTTAATTTATTCTGATGTTTGTGGCCCTATGAAAACAAGAACTCTTGGTGGTGCTTTATATTTTGTGACTTTTATAGATGATCACTCAAGAAAGATCTGGATCTACACATTGAAGACGAAAGATCAAGTGCTCGATGCGTTCAAACAATTTCATGCCTTAGTTAAGAGGCAAACTGGGAAGAAGCTGAAATGCATCAGATCGGATAATGGAGGGGAATACATCGGTCCTTTTGATGAGTATTGCAAGGAGCAAGGTATCCGACATCAAAAGACTCCTCCAAAGACTCCTCAGTTGAATGGGCTTGCAGAAAGGATGAACAGAACATTGGTCGAGAGAGTAAGATGTATGCTATCGGAAGCAGGATTGTCTACACTGTTTTGGGGTGAGGCTCTGAGTACTGTTGTACATGTCTTAAATCTTACTCCATGTGTTCCTTTAGACTTTGATGTTCCAGATATAGTTTGGTCGGGTAAAGATGTTTCCTATAATCATTTGCGGGTCTTTGGATGTAAAGCATTTGTCCATATTCCTAAAGATGAAAGGTCTAAGTTGGACATGAAGACTCGACAGTGTGTGTTTCTTGGTTATGGCCAAGATGAATTCGGTTATAGATTTTATGAACCCGTGGAGAAGAAGCTTGTCAGAAGTTGAGATGCTGTGTTTGTTGAGGATAAAACCATAAGAGATATCGAAAAGGTGGATAAATCAGCTTCTACATCCGATGGTGACTTGATTGACTTGGAATTAGTTCCTCATTGTCAAAGTCAAGTTGAAGCTGAAGAGGAGAATCAGGAACAACCTGATTTCAGTAATGATGATGGTCCTTTACAAGATGGAGCAGATACCAACCAACCACCACCACCTGAAGCTCCAGAACCAGAGGTTCAAGAACCACCTAGAAGATCCAGTAGAGCTCATGTACCTTCAAGGTTGTATCCTCCTGATCAGTATGTGCTAATGACTGATGGGGGAGAGCCTGAATGCTATGGAGAAGCAGTTCAAGGTGCACACAAGAAAGAGTGGTTGGAAGCAATGCAAGATGAGATGAAGTCCTTGCATGAAAATGACATATTTGATCTGGTGAAACTACCAAAGGGGAACCATGCGTTGAAGAACAAGTGGGTGTACAGGATAAAGCAAGAAGAGAACACTTCAAAGCCACGATTCAAAGCTAGATTGGTTGTCAAATGTTTCAGCCAGAAAGCAGGAGTTGATTTTGAAGAGATTTTCTCTCCGGTTGTTAAGATGTCCTCAATCCGTTTTGTGCTTGGTTTGGCAGCTAGCCTTGATTTGGAGGTTGAGCAAATGGATGTCAAAACCGCTTTTCTTCATGGAGAGTTAGATAAAGAGATATACATGGTGCAACCTGAAGGCTTCAAGGTGAAGGGAAAAGAAGATCATGTGTGCAAACTGAAGAAAAGTCTATACGGTTTGAAACAAGCACCCAGATTGTGGTATGAGAAATTTGAGTCAGTTATGGGGAAGCAAGGCTACCAGAAGACCATTTCTGATCATTGTGTGTTTGTTCAGAGGTTCTCGAATGATGATTTCATCATATTGTTGCTGTATGTTGATGATATACTAATTATTGGCAAGAATGTTTCAAGAATTGACAGGTTCAAGAAACAGTTGAGCAAATCCTTTGCCATGAAGGATTTGGGGCCAGCAAAGAAAATTCTTGGTATCAACATCACCCGAGATAGAGCAAACAAGAAGCTGCACTTATCGCAGGAGAAATACATTGAGAAAGTGCTTGATAGATTCAATATGAGCAAAGCTAAAGTGGTTAGTTCTCCTCTTGCCACTCACTTTAAGCTTGGTGCTCATCATAGTCCTTCAACTGATGAAGAGAAGGAAGCAATGAGGAGAGTCCCATATGCTTCAGCCGTGGGAAGTTTAATGTATGCAATGGTGTGTACGAGGCCAGACATAGCTCATGCAGTTGGTGTTGTTAGCCGTTATTTGTCTAATCCAGGAAAGGAGCATTGGAATGCTGTGAAGTGGATAATGAGATATCTACGAGGTACATCTAGTTTGAGACTCACATTTGGATGTGGGGAGCCCGAGTTGGTTGGTTACACCGACTCAGATATGGCATCAGATATGGACACCAGAAAGTCGATTTCAGCCTATTTGGTAACATTCTCAGGTGGCGCTGTGTCGTGGCAGTCAAGATTGCAAAAGTGTGTTGCACTCTCCACAACAGAATCAGAGTATGTCGCTGCAACGGAAGCATGCAAAGAGGTGTTATAGTTTAAAAGGTTTATGGAGGAGATCGGACTGCAACAAGAGAGGTACATAGTGTTTTGTGATAGTCAAAGTGCTATCCATCTCAGTAAGAATGCTGCGTTTCATTCAAGGTCGAAGCATATTCAAGTGAGATATCATTGGATGAGAGATGCCATCAATGATAAGTTGTTTCAGCTTGAGAAGATTCACACAAATGACAATGGTGCTGACATGATGACGAAATCATTGCCTAGAGAGAAGCTCGAGGTGTGTCGTGTGATAGCCGAAATGGCTAGTCTCTCCACATAATCGGAAAGGGGGAGATTTGTTGGATTGGGTTTCCAAATATGTGGGTGAGCCCAATAGCCAATAAGTAAAAAGCCCAAGTAAGCCCACTACTTGGTGTTATACTGCCCTAGAAGGTCATTGAGGGAAGAAATGAGAAGAAAAGAGAGAGAGAGCTTAAAAATCTCCATTCACGTTTTTGAGTGAACTAAAAGAGCAGAAATCTTGCAGAAGCAATATCCGAAGTTCCAACCGTTGGATCGAGCTGTAATTTTGATAGCACATTTGAAACTTGTGAAACTATATTCTGAACAGTGGAGATCGTATTTGAAACTCTGTATTGACGGGAATAGGCCGCGAACAGAAGGTCTGTTTTTGGGCGATTCACTTCTGCACAGTCAAGGTGAAAGGGTCGTTTCTCACATACCAACCATTGGATCGAGCTGTAATTTGGACAGCACGTTCAGGACAGACAGAGGTTGATTCTGGACGGTGGAGATCGGGTTCTGAGATTCCGAGCATCGGGAACAGTGAACAGAAGTTGGTGTTGTTGGGTGAGATCTTTCTAATCTCATTGTTGTTGTCAAGTATTGATTGTCTTGGCATATTTGTGGTAGAATATATGTTGTTGCAGATTGTAATACTTGGATTTTTGGTCATAGTGAAGTTTTTGGGTGGACTCCGGTCCCGTGGTTTTTACTCCTCACGTTGAGACAGCAGCAGCGCGGCGGCGGCACGAAGAAGGGCAGCAGGCGCGGGCGCGAAAAAGGAAGGCAGAGGACGCAGCGGCGGAGCAGGGAAGGCAGCAGCGTACGGGCGGAAGGAAGGCAGCAGCAGCGCGGTGGCGGTACGGAGGAGCGAAGGAAGGAGCTGCGGCAGGAGTAGGGGCGTGGGCGAGGAGCAACGGCGGCAGCGCGTGCGTGGGAGAGGAGCAGCGGCGGCAGGAGCGGCGCCGGTCTGGCACGGGGGGAAGGAAGCGACGGTGCGTGAAGAGGGAAGATAGGAGGGAGAGAGAAACGAGAGAGAGAGAGAGAAAGAGTGAAGATCTTTTCCTAAGGGTCTGATACCATGAAAGAAGATAAAATCCTTAAATATTCACAAGCCTATCAACAACAATTTATACAACCTAGGCTATGTCTGGTAAGGCTATCAACTAGGGCCTAACTCCCTATAATTAAGGAGATAAATATACAATGAATCTAAATAGTAAATATACAACTAACAGAATATATTAACATATATTCTAACAGCAATGAATAGTCATATGAAACACGAATGGGAAAAGGTGTCAACTAGTGTGAGTGTATTTTCTAAACGATAAGCTGAGACCAACGGAAAATATTATCATGTTGAGTTGAACCAAACTGCCTCAACGCTTGAGAGTTGCTTTCCGTATTTGGCACTGAGATCTCGGCCTGGAAACCAATCCTCTTGTGGATTACAGAAGGATTCATACAGCAAAAATTCAAAATGAGCTTCGAGGAAGTGGCAGAGGACAGCTTCAAGGATCTTGTAGCCAGGAACTTGGTGATGGTTGATAAAACTTAGGCCAAAGGCGAGGTTAAAACGTGTCGTGTTTATGATATGATACGCCAAATTTTCTAAAAGTCAGGCTGGATTTCTGAATCAGAATCTGTTCCGAAAGGTGAAGAAAACAAAAGATGGTGTTTTTCATCCCTTAATTTCAGAATTAGAAACTTCTCGTCGTCTTTGTATTCATTCGCATGTCATGGACTTCCTCTGTAGACGGCCGAAGGGTTCATCTTTTCGGTCTTTTTTGTGTTTCTTCAAAGAAACCATCATCTTGCCAGCAGAATGCACTCAGTCAATCCCGGATGCCTTTAATTTGCTCCGAGTATTAGACGTGAACCCCATCAAATTCACCAAATTCCCCACTAAGCTTACTCAACTAGCTCATCTAAGGTACATTGCTCTGTCAAGTGACCACTTCAGGGCTCTTTCGGAAACCTTCTCCAAGCTCTCGAATTTACAAACCATTAGGATCGACACAACGTCGCGTACTTTTGAAATAAAACCTAAATATGGAAGTTGATGCATCTGAGGCATTTGAAGATGAAAGCAACCATTGTTCTTAACAAGGAAGTGAAAGGTGAAGCTGGAGAGACCCTTCAACAGATTATCAGTCAAATGTTGCACGGAAAACATGTTTAAGAAGGCCTCGAATCAAAAGAACTTGGGTATCCTTAGGCGATTAAGCGCTCTTTTGGAGGCCGGATCCTTAGAAAAACTTGATCGTCTTCAAAAGTTGAAGCTGGTATACAATGTATATCATAAGGTAACATCCGAACACCCATTGCCTCGCCTTCCTCAACCCGAAAGATTCCCACCAAATCTAAGGGACCTCACATTGTCATCTACTTTTCTGGATTGGAAGCACATGAATACTTTAGCAAAGCTACACACGCTTGTGGTGCTCAAATTGAAAGAAAAAGCATTCATGGGGAGGTTCTGGGAATCTGTTGCTGGACGCTTTCCTTTTCTTGATTTCTTGCACATTTTGCGCAGCGATTTACAGTTTTGGACAGCCTCAGCTGATTCTTTTCCTAAACTCAGACATCTTGTCCTAAAGAGATGCAAAATCCGTGAGGAGATTCTGTTTGTGTTGAGGAAAAGGCTTCAAATATTGTACGTCGAACACATCACGAAATCCACAGTTGCGTTTGCCTGGAAAATCGAGAGCGAAAAAGAACAAATATAGGATCAGCAAAATTAGTGGATTTAAGCTCATAATATTTATGACAAACCATAATTTTATTTGAAATTGAAATTCAATTATTAATGTATTGAAAAAAAATATTTTAATCAAATTTCATCCATTTTAAATAGTACATTGGTGACTCTTAATAAAAGAATTAAAATATATGTTGGACTCCTATATTATTAAAAAAAAAAAATGGAGACTCCAATATATTTAAGAGC
This sequence comes from Caryopteris x clandonensis, assembly GCA_028749325.2. NCBI lineage: Eukaryota > Viridiplantae > Streptophyta > Magnoliopsida > Lamiales > Lamiaceae > Caryopteris > Caryopteris x clandonensis. The sequence continues at coordinate 11,336,647 of JAPYKT020000001.1, read as the reverse complement.
AAACAAAAAAATATAAATAAAGAGTCGGCATTGATATTAATATTTTTTTTAAATGTAACTAAAATGTTAAAATTCAAATTGAATTGTGAATTTATCAAATGAAAATTTGATTCTAAATTAATCGAAATGCAAAACACAGATTATGAATCTCAAGCACATTTCAATCATACTGTTAGCAATTCACATCCCTTAATATTTTTTACACGCCACACAATAAGTTTAGACAAAAATAAACCAAAATAAAATTACATAAGTATCATTATGGTTCCCTAATTCACCACCATCATAGTTGCAACGATCCATGAAAACAAAATCCTCGTATTCCTTCTTCACCAAAATGTGAGTGGTTAACTCTTTTACAACAAAATACATTTAACTTTTTACATTTAAATAAATATATGAAAATATAAATTTTTAAAAGTGTGGGATGGCTGACCCTACTAACCATCCTCGGTCCATCTTTAACAATGATTTTGAGTTTTTGGTGCTGTATCATTCAAATTATATAAAAAAATTATACTCATACATTAAATTGTCAATATTATAAATTATGTGCATTAAATTACAATATTTAAAAAAAAGTGATTAAATGCTTAAAAGGTAATCTGAATAATACATTTATAATTATTATATTTCTTTTTTGGCAAAGAACACTTGAACAAACACAATTTCTTATATTCTTATGCATAAATGAATGTAAAACAACTTATTTATGTTTTTTAGATTTACTTGATTGTGAAGCTAATACTTAAACGACTACTAAGTTTGTACTTCAGTGCTAGGGGAGCTTCCCCCCACCCCCACCATATATATATATATATATATATATATATATATATATATATATATATATATATATATATATATATATATATATATATATATATATATATTTCCTTCTTGGAATGTGCTGGCTAGGGGCCCCCTGTCCCTTACTCCTTTTTATAAAAGTTTTAACATTTACATCTAGTAGGTCAATGAATTTAAATACTTCAAAAAAAAAAAAAAAAAAAAAAGAGGAAGAAGAAGAGGAAATAAAAGATAAGCTTCACATTATATCTAAAATACCAAATAAATAATTGAATTTTATATTTATTAAAGATAAATATGAAGCATAAAAGATATAGACTGTAAAGTCTATTAAGTTTAAATATGATTACAACTTATATTTCGGTATTTTATGGATTAAGATCATTTATTTTATTTGAATTTTCATCTTCTATTTTAAACTTATTATTATATATATTAATAATATTAATATTTAACATATACTTTTTGATTCATGCGGAAATTATAAATAAAAGGATAACAAAATTCTTTATTGTTATATAAAAATTTTAGATCAATATTATTGCTTTTATTTTTCTTCGGTTCACATTATCAATCAGAAAGGCTATGCCATTGACACGACAAAGACTTATTCCACAACCCATAATACAGATTTAATTCTCCTTTAAAGTCGTCGCAGTTTGATTGTAAGAGAGAGAGAGAGAGAGGAATCTGAAAATGGCGGAACCGGCGGTAACATTCCTGCTTGAAAATGTGGAGAAGCTTCTGGTTGACCACATCAATCTGGTCTCCGGCGCCGAGAGTGAGCTGAAGCAGCTGCAAAACGAGCTGGAGCTGATGAAAGCTTTCCTTGAGGAATCGGCGAACAAGCGAGAGAAGGGCGAAATGTTCAGACAATTTGAGAAGCAGATAAGAGAAGTCGTCTACAAAGCCGAAGACACCCTCGACGCTTGCCTCACTCAAGCTGCAGCCGAGAAGTCGAGCAAGTTTAAAAATTTCAACCTGCATCGCATCGACTTGGCTAAAAAGGTGAAGAATCTCAGGGAGCAAGACGTGCGACCTGCGTTCGATCGGGCTAGGATGGGCTTCGCCACGCTGCCGATCGCAGATGTACCGGCCACCAGCGCCGAAACACCAAAGGATAACGACCAAAAGGTATTATTGTGTGCACTAGATCTGCATAAAATTGTATTGGAGATTAATTGGTTTCATTCCTAGGCTAAATCGACTTGAGAACTTCTGAAAACCCTGTGTGTGTGTGTGTGTGTGTGTGTGTTTTCTGGTAAATAATATTTATGTTGTTGAGTTTCTGGTGTAGGTTGATCGTTTAATTTTGTTTCTAGATTGAATGGCCTGTGATTGAGATCAAAGTATTTATAAATTCTGGAAATGATTTAGATTATATTAAATTATTTTAAAAATCTGAAAATTATTTTAGAAAATCTGATTTATGTATTTTTTTTTTGCTGGAAAATTTAATCTGAGGTTGCAAAAATAAAAAATTGTATACGGAAAAAATACTTAAGACATCTGTACTTAATGTTGTAAACTATATATGACTTGAGTTTATAGAAATTGAACTAAACCATAAATGAATATAAACAGAGCTACGGTATCCCTCTGAATTTTAAATACCTGAAAGTGTATTTTACATTTCTACGTGCATATATATGACACAGGCAGAAACTGGGGATTTCTTTTATGTTTAGAATTACTAGGCAGCACATTGTTTTCCTTCGTGGGATTGGGTTATAATCAGTTGTAGCAGTCTTTAAATCACGATTCTTTGTTTTGCATAGACTCCATTCTTGAGACAAGACAACGTAGTGGGTTTTGAAGGTGAGGCAGATACTATAATCGGATATCTCAATGAAGAATCAGATCAACTAGATGTTATATCCATCATTGGCATGCCTGGCCTGGGGAAGACGACTCTGGCATGGAAGATCTATCACGATGGAAGAATCCAGTATGAAGTCCCAACTCTAATTTGGGTTTACGTTTCTCAGGACTTCAACATCCGGGACGTGTTTCTTACCATTCTGAAAAAGTTCACTCAGCAAGACATGTCTGGCCTCACTAATCCTGATTTGGCCGAAAAAATTAAATCTTATCTTGAGAACCCGAAATTCGTGTTATTCATGGATGATGTGTGGACTGCTGAAGCCTGGAAATTGATCGAAGCTGCCCTACCAAAGAGTAATAAATTGGGGAAAGTGGTAATAACAAGTCGGGATGAGAAAGTAGCTAGGCAAGCGAATCCCAGAAGAGATCCCCACAGGCTGCGTTTCTTGGACTCCAATGAAAGTTGGGAACTTCTGCAGCTAGAAGTATTTGGTAAGCTTGACGAGTGTCCTCAAGAGATAGAGGTGCTCGGAAAGCATATAGCTAAACAATGCGGTGGAGTGCCCCTTGCAATAGTGGTGATAGGAGGAATTCTAGTTGAGAAGTTCTCAGCCACTAGTGATATGAAAGATGAATGGGAAAAGGTATCGACTAGTGTGAGTGCACATCTGTATGACAAGCAAAAGCGCACGGAAGATATTATTTTATTGAGTTACAATAAACTGTCTCATGACTTGAGAGACTGCTTTCTATATTTGGGCATGTTTCCTGAAGACACTGAGATCCCCACCTGGAAACTTATTCGGTTGTGGATAGCTGAAGGATTCGTAAAACAAAATGTTGTAAAGAGCTTAGAGGAAGTGGCAGAGGACAACTTGAACGATCTTGTAGCTAGGAACTTAGTTATGGTTGATAAAACTAAGGCAAAAGGTGAGGTTAAAACATGTCGTGTTCATGACATGATACGTGAATTTTGCAAAAGTCAGGCTGCGTTCGCAAAACAAAATTTATTCCAGGAGGTGAAAAAATCAAGGGACGGAGTTCTTCTTCCCTCTACTTCTGAAATACCCAATTCTCGCCGACTTTGTATTCATTCATATGTCGTGGAATTCCTCAAGAAGAAACCTAAGGGTCCATATGTTCGTTCGTTTCTGTGTTTCTCGAAGGAAGCAATCATTTTGCCAGCGGAATACATTCCATCAATTCCCGATGCCTTCAGTTTGCTCCGGGTTGTAGATGTGAACCCCATTAAATTCTCCAGATTTCCCACCAAGCTTACTCAACTACTTCATTTGCGATACATTGCTTTGTCTGGTGACGAATTCAAAGCTCTTCCTGAAGCCGTCACCAAGCTCTGGAATCTTCAGACCATTAGAATTGACACAATGTCGCGTACATTTGAAATCAAAGCAAATTTATGGAAAATGATGCAGCTAAGGCATTTGAAAACAAAAGCAGCTATTGTCATTCTTAACAAGGAGAAAGGTGAAGCTGGAGAAAACCTTCAAACACTAAGTAGATTATGGACCCAATGTTGCACGGAAGATGTCTTCAACAGGGCATTAAACCTGAAGAACTTAGGAATACGTGGGCAGTTAGGAACTCTTTTGGAGCCCAAATCAAAATGCTTGGAAAAATTGGAACGTCTTCAAAAGTTGAAGCTTGTGCATGATGTATTTCCTAAGGTAACATCTGAAAACCCATTGCCCCGCCTTCCTCAACCAGACAGATTCCCGCCAAGTATGAAGATTCTGAAATTGTCGTCAACATTTCTTGACTGGAGTCATATGGAGACATTGGGAATGATACGTACCCTTGAGGTGCTCAAACTGAAAGAAAATGCATTCATGGGAAAGTTCTGGAAATCTGTTGCTGGTGGCTTTCATTCTCTTGGATTCTTGCACATTTCTCGCACGGATTTAGAGTTCTGGACTGCGACTGGTGATCCATTCCCTAAACTCAAATGTCTTGCACTTAAGAACTGTGAAAAACTAGAAGAAATTCCATCTGTGCTGGAGAAAAGGCTTCAGGTATTGGACATCGAACGTGTCACGAGTTCCCTAGTTACATCTGCCAGGAGAATCGAGAGGGAGAAACAACAACTGCAAGAACAACAAAGAGCTAAAAGGGGTGGATTTAAGCTCATTGTTGCTCCAGGAGACGGATGATTGGGTAGGTACCTTCCACATCCTTCATATTTATGGTATCACAAGTATGAACCACATTGTGCGTGTTTGTTTTTGTTTGTTATAATTGAGAACTATGTTGTTACTTCCCCAGACTGAGTTTAATTAAACATTATTCTTCAATGTCATTTGGTATTTGATTCTTAACATCACAATATAGAACTACACGAAGCTTATATTTATTTTTGCCAAATTTTTATTTTCAATCCAAACTATTATCATTTTTTTAGTTTTACGATATGAACTAATTGTTTTTAATTACCATATAAACTATTCTAAATTTTGTCTGCTATCACCTCAATAGTACAACTAATATTTTATTTTAATTACATCATGTGATTGACATGTCATTTCATAAAGATAAAAATGATCCTTCATAAAGAAATTTTCAAATTTTCACATGTTTAAAATATATTATTCGATTCAGTGTTTTAGGCAACGCTTTTAGGAAATTTATTATTTTTCCTTACAACAAAGTTCTTGGAATTGCATTTTATATAAATCATTGAATAGGAAAACTTATAAGGCAAGTTATTCAAAAAAAAATTAATCGATTGACAAATCCAACATAATTGTATGGCCCTTGAATGACTAGCCCTAATTATGATTTTTTCTTGCTATATATTTTTAACTATAATTTTTTATTGTTTGAATGTTGTGATGGTCAACAAATAACATATCTTTTTGTTAAAATAATTCTGAGAGAATTTTTTTATATATTAAATATCATATATTTGGGTAAAATGTTCTATTTTCAAACATGAAAAAATATAATTTATTTCTAACACAAAAGTGATGATTAATTATAATAAATAATATTATTAGTATCTATTTGTCGATCTTACTATGGGGTGAGAGACAATTTAATTTTATAAAACTCACTTGTTAAACATATAATGGAATTAACAATGAGTATTTTGTTGATGATTGTTTTTACACGGTACCTGGCAAATTTAGAATATAGTTTATTTGGTAATAACACACAAAAAAAAAAAAAAAAAAAAAAATTAGTTTATATGGTAAATTAAAAATGACAATAGTTTGGATGGGAAATACAAATTTGCCCTTTTTATTTTCTCTTTGACGAACTTCATTTTTATCGGACGATGTTTTGAAAGCAGTAAAAAAAGTTAGAGATGGGTTCTAACTAAATTTCATTTTTAAGAAAAAAAATCAAACCGCACTCAAATCATATTTCAAGAATTGTGGCAATTATGTTTGTAAGTTTAAAGAATTATCAATTTCTGATAGTAACGGAACCAAATATTGATATAGGAGTTTTCTGGAAAATATATTATTGTATTATCTTATCTAAATCGATGATTTTTTAACTGGCACAAATAGGGAACGAAGAAAAATATAGTATTAGAGAATTTATTAATTTATCAAGTATTAGTATTATTGTTGTTGTTGTTATTATTATTATGCATTAACCTACCAGAATTGTATGTCTATAATAAAAAGATAATAAATGTTAATAAATTTGAGATTAGTAAAAAATATGATATTTTGTTAAACACAAAATTTTTTGTGAATCGGGTGCACCGTATAACCTGATTTACAATACTTCTTGTTTACCTAAAAAACATTATTTGGTTATTTTGAAAAATATTATTACTGATTTGTTACTTTATAAACATAGTAATAATTTTCAAGTAAATGAGTAATATTATAAATTGTATGCACACTACACCCGATACACAAAAAATCCACTATGTTATTTCAATACTTAAATATCTTTGGGTTTTACTTTCTTAATAATGATTATTTAAAATCTAATATTCCTTTAGTACATCTTAAATCACCAAATAAGTATTATATTTTTAATTAAATTTTAATTTTCTTACAACGAAGAGAAAAGTAAAAAATAAAAAAGAAATCTTCATATTATATATGAGTTCACAAAATAAAACATTAAATTTTATATTATATAGTTTAGAGTTACTTAAAATAAATATTGGTTAATGTGACAAAACAAGAAAAAAACTATTTAAGTTGCAAAATGTAATAAAAAATTATAATCTGGATTTATTAATATGAGAAAAACAATTATTTAAATTATGTAGTATAACAAATGTGGATGATAAAGTGTATGTAAATTTAGATATGATGGCAAGTTTTGTACTTTATAGATTTACATTTGTGCTTGGTTTGGTTTGGTTTGGTTTGGGTGTCCAATATTTAAATTTGGACACACTTTACTATTCCACTATCTTTCCTACTTTTTTTTGTGCTTTGGTTGTGGGCAAAGTTACAAATAAAAGGATTAAGGAAAACTTCTTTTTCTTGCTTTTATATAAACATAGCATCAGACTTTTTATTTTATTTATATTTCAAATATATCTATATACACTAAAATAATGTTATTTTATATTTTTTTTCTTATTTTTATATTTTAATTTTACTTATACATATTTAATATTATTAGAATTATTTCATATTTTAATTTTAAAATATTAATTAAATAATAATATAAGAAAAAATACAAAAGATCACTGTCAATGCATAACACCAATCGTTGTTGCTTTTATTGTCTTTCTATTCACATTAGGCCTTTTCTATCCACACCACCATTTTCTCTTTTCACACCACATTTACTAAATACACCACAAAAAATTACATTTAAAATTTCAAAATTACTAACCACACCACAAAAATACCTATAATACCCTCAACACTTAAAAAAAATTAAAAAAAAAAAACAAACCCTACCTCACTCACTCCTGCGAACCCTGCGCGCCGAACACCCTTTCCCCACACCCGTGCCGAACTGCTCCTAAGCCAACCCCACTGTCGCCGAACTGCTCCCCACCATCTCGAACTACTCGAGAACCGTCCACCGTCGAAGATCATGGACGCCGAACGCGAAACTCCAGGTAATCTGTCGCAATATGTTCCATGAAAATTTCCATTAAATTCGCGAATTCGAAATCCGTTCGGCGCTGGTTGGCCGAACAGCCTGCGAGGCGTTCGGCCAGTGTTGGCCGAACATCCTGCGAGGCTTTCGGCCAGTGTTGGCCGAACAGCCTGCGAGCCTGTATTATTTTATTTTTAACGTTTGTATGTTAACATTTTAATTTTCTTATGTTATAGTTTATGAAAGAAGAAGAAGACGGCCTACATCATCACATAGACGATTAAGGGCTGCACAGCAAGAGGCTGGTCCTTCTGAGGTTCCGAAAGAACAAGAGGAATATGCCGAAATGCCTCAAGAACAAGAGAGGCAAGCTGAGCAGAATGAGATCCTAATGGGCCCATTTCCTGGGGGTCCTTATGATCCATCATTATTGCGAAGCTTCAGAACACATGTAGCTGCCGACGTTTGGAATGGCAATGAGAGAGGCGTTTTAAAATGCCTTTGTCACACTTCGAAGCTTCTAAGATGGGTGTATCCGGAGGATGAGACGACCCGAGTTTGGAGGTCATATGTGAAACGGTCCGGGCTTCACAAATTGAGCAAAATATCATATAGAGCTCCCAACAGAAACTTGATTTCTGCATTCGTCGAACGTTGGCAGCCCGAGACCAACACTTTTCATTTACCATTTGGTGAGATGACGATCACATTAGATGATGTGTCGTGTTTACTAGGTCTTCCAGTGGTGGGGCAGCCAGTGAATGTGGAAGACGATCCTTCAGAATTCTCGCCTGCACTGATTCATCGATTGTTGGGAGTGTCAGTTGAGGATGCCATATTGGCACTTAATGACAAGAGAGGGCAATCAGTGAAGCTAGAGTGGCTTCGTAGCACATTTTTGGACAGTTGTCAGATTTCACAGAGACCAGTTGCAGAAAAGGCAGCCCGAGCATATATATTATATATTCTTGGGTGTACGATATTTTCCGACAAAAGTGGTACTCGGATCGCAGCTGGCTATCTGAAGCTACTAGAAGACACAAGTGTGGTCCGGGAATATGCATGGGGTGCTGCTGCCCTTGCCTATCTTTACAGGCAGTTAGGATCTGCCTCAAGAGCGGGAGTAAAGCAAATTGCTGGATATCTTACATTATTAGAGGTACGTCATTCTTTGAAAATTATTTATTTTTACGTTATGTTACAATTTTTAATATATTGCACCATTATATTTGTATATATTTAGGCATGGATTTACGAACACTTTCCGACGAGCCCACGACCTCAATTCAATGTTGAGTACGATCCCAGATTTCCACTAGCAATGAGATGGTCACAGCATGGACAAGGTGGAGCCAACACTTTGGGCTTGCAGGCGTGTAGGGAGTGGTTGGATTCACTTCAACCTCACGAAGTAAGTGTCTTTTTAATTTTTTTTTTACAAATATATGTATCTTTCAAATATATAACTTGAACAATTCAATACGTAGGTAAACTGGGATCCTTACCAGCAAGTACGTGATCGATTTGAACGTCCTGAAGTGACGTTTTATCATGGGTGCATAAGGGCTCTGGATATTGTCGAACCATACCACCCCGATCGTGTGTTGAGGCAGTTTGGCCATGTCCAGCATATTCCGTTGCCTCCATTGGATCCAGACTATGCAATAAGAGGGAAAAATCCTGGTCAGTATGTACTTGCATGGGGGGTGCTCGGATCCATGTTTCTGTCCTGGGACAGCCATGTTTTGTCCATGCAACGACGAGGGAGACTTGCTCAGCCAATATGGGAGACTGTACCAGAGTATATGGATTGGTACCGTACATTTTCCCATCCACAGGTCCAAAATCCCGATCGTACATCTGCAGCACGTCATTTCCAGATTGATGCGAACCCTAGTCAATTGTGGGCTCGAAACGTTGATGCCCGGAACATTCTTGACCCACTAGTTCGCATGTGGACAACCCAGGATCCGCAGTTATCGCTTGATTACGTGATGCCTAGAGTTGAGCAAGCTGCAAGAGTACTCCACGGTCTCACGTTGGATGATGGGAATGAATCCGATGAGTAGTGATTATAATATATATGTATGACATTAAACTTTTCTAGATTTGAATGTTAAACATTATTTGAATGTTAAACATTATTCAGTGTCCAATATTTTGTTAAATTATCAATTTAATGTTTGCTCAATATTCAGTTGTGCCTTGAATAAACAAAATTGTTTGGTCATTAAAAAAATAGCACGACAAGTGCTATGTTGTTGAAAAAACAGAACGTACAAAAAAACATAAAAAATGAAGTGTCAGGGCCTTCGGCCAGTGTTAGCAGAACATAACACAACACGTTCGGCCACCACTGGCCGAACAGATCACACTGTGTTCGGCTAGGACAGGCCGAACGGTGAAAAAACAGAATGGTGAAAAAAACAGAACGTACAAAAAACATAAAAAATGAAGTGTCAGGGCGTTCGGCCAGTGTTGGCCGAACATAACACAACACGTTCGGCCACCACTGGCCGAACACATCACACTGTGTTCGGCTAGGACAGGCCGAACGGTGAAAAAAACAGAATGGTGAAAAAAATAGAACGTACAAAAAAACATAAAAAATGAAGTGTCAGGGCGTTCGGCCAGAATTTACCGAACATTACACAACATGTTCGGCCACCACTGGCCGAACACATCACACTGTGTTCGGCTAGGATAGGCCGAACATATTTTATTGCGTTCGGCCAACACTGGCCGAACGCCCTGACACTTCATTTTTTATGGTTTTTGTACGTTCTGTTTTTTTCGGGCATAATAACAATGTTTAAGTATGCGATTTCAATAATTTCATGTGCGCATGATTTGCGATTTTTCGGTCATATTTCATCATAACTTTGCAAATTTACGATCTATATAAGATGTAATATTATAAATAAATAATATTGAACACTTAAAAAAAAAAACAAAAAAAGTACATATCAGTCATTTCCTAAACAAATGGCATTACACATTTGAAATCGTCTTTTGTAGAATATCTCCCATCCAGCAGCACATGCACTACGATGTTCATGCCATACTTGCAGAACAGGAGGCAACGGGCATCCAGTGCTTAATGAGACCTGCCACAATGCACATATAAGAAAAATTGTAAATCATAAAAAAATGAAATAATAAGGAAAGAATTTTACCCCGCAAAAATGCGTGCTTTGATCTACCAAAGCTATGCAAATAAGTTTCGGATCTTCTGGGTTTGCAGTCCTCAGGGGAAGGAAAGTATAGTTTGCAATGGGTGTTAGCACGACAAGTGCTATGTTGTAGACAGTTGCAATCATGTGTCCCATATCAGGGATATCTAACCAGTGTCGTCTATAGGCTCTCTCCTCAAAACAATGTAATGCATCTTCAACTTCCCCAACACGTCCATGTTCTTTGAATATGGGTGCATACATTTCTCTAAAATTTTGTAATTCATGGATCAAGTCACAACGAACTCTAGACCACGAATCTTCCCCATAGTTCATTAACTCAGCAATTGCACGAAATCCACAATGTCCATCTCCTCTAACATTCTTAGTCCCACAAACATATGGCCGAAAGATAGGTGGAATATCTTCAAAAAATTCAATATCCTTGTTTGTGGTAAGAACATTACATGCACGTCGAACCACCTGGATATCATACAATTATCATTGATTAGGACGGCAAAGAAAAGGAAAAAAACACAAATTTTTTTATACTTCAAAATTACCTTTTGTTTTTCTCGTCGAGTGAAACTAAAGCTAGAACTGGACACATTTTCTCCGCTTATGAAAATTGTTTCTTCCATTGGCGAACAACTGTCATTGATGGATTGAACATACTCAAAAGCACTTGGATCTCTTTTTGTGGAGTTGTTCTTTTTTGCTTTTGTTTTGGTAGGACGTCCACGTGTACGTGGTTGGACTTGTGGTTCAATGAGGGATGATGTAGTTGGGTGTGTAAACTCTCTTAAACTCTTCAACATTAACAACTTCTCTGATTCATCATGTGCAGCTTCAAATTGATTGACAATTTCATCAAGTGTCTTCTTGAAAGAATTTTTTATGTCATCCGATATATTTTTATTGACTTCATCCACAGGTTCCATATCAAGCTTTCTCCAAAATCTATCAACTCTATCTAGTGGGATAGGCATATTCCCCCGAACATATTCAGACAGCTCATGAGCACATGGAAGACCACAAGTTTTTCGCAAAATACACCCACATAATAAAGGATCGATGCCATTTTCTCCAACACCAACCATTTCATCCAAAATCATATCCAAAGCAGAGATAGAAACCATACCCCTTAACATTTTGAATACAGGAGATGAGTACCTATGTTGGACTATGTTGATGCTCTTCTCGAACGAACTTTTGATTGCATTATGCGATGTTTCGAGAAGGATGAAAATTTTTCCCAACACGTTTCAAAATTGCCTATACTCGATTGAAATTGTTTTTTCAACTTTGCATGCTGGCCCTCCGCCCTATAGGTCCAAAAAAAAATATTAATGATCATATAACATATATAACAATATACAGAAATAAAAAAATAATATAGCATATAAATGATGGATGATTATTTATTACCTATTTGTTTTGGTATTTTCAAAATGCATCAAGTTGTTTACCCAACAAGAAACAAATCGCTCCTTATCTCCACTTATCCAATTGTCCAAAATATATTTCACAGCCTCTTTTTTATAGGAAAAATCATTCTGAAACCGCTGCAACAACTCTTCGAACATGTGCTCTGACTCGGCAAAAATCAACGAATTTCAATTGCAATAAAACGAATTCCATTGTTCCTTTGTACTAAAGTATTTCTTGCATTTGGCCATTACATTTCTGTTGATGTGCCACCGACATAGCAAATGATGAGAACTAGGAAAAGTTATCTCGATTGCATTAATCAGTGCAAGTTCTCGGTCGGTTACAAATATTTTGGGTAGGCTGGATTGGTCCATCAAATCTTTGAGTACATTGCATGCCAATAAGTAATTATCCTCCTTTTCGCATTTTAGATAGGCACATGCAACTGAAAATGTCATGTTTGTGGAAGTCACCCCAAAAATTTCTAACAACGGTAGTTTGTACCGGTTTGTTTTGTATGTACAATCCATTAACAAGACATTTGGAAAGGCCCGCAACAACTTCACACTTGTCGGATGGGTCCAAAACATATCTTTGACAGCATCTGTTTGCTCACACCGCCTAGTATGGAAAAAAAAATCTTTCTCCTTAAGTTTACCCATGAGATATTGCATTTGTGACTTGCCACAGTGTTCGACTTGTTTGTTCTTCTGTCGAATATTGTAGATAGTCTTTATCGTGGATTTATTTTCTGTATACCTCTTCTGCAACGTAAACAATATGTCCCTAGGACGGCTATTACCCGTAGATAGATCATACACCAATTTCAACTCATCCGTAGTTAAACGACCAGCATAAGAGTGACCCTCTAAATATCTTGCCATCTCATGATTATGCGAACAACAAATAACCTTCAAGGCTCATGCATCTGTCTCTTTATAATATGTTCCTTTTAGACGAAATGGACAATCGCATTTCTTGGTTCCGCGACGACGAATCTCAATTGTTTTATTCTCTACCTCTTCCAATTCTCTTCCACATTCATTTGTTTCTTGATTTTCACTTTTCTCTTTGTTGCTCTGTTTTTTTTCTGTGGACGATATTTACCCCCTCGTTCGCAACCTAACCACAAACGAGGTCGTCTGCATTCATCTCCAATTTCTGACCTCATCACAACCACTACCATGCCTAATGGGATAGCCTTTTCACGGACCCAAGAAATCAAATTTTCTCGTGATTCGAACAAATCCATTGTATTAAACACATCTTGATAATCAACAACCACCTCGTTGTTATCTGAAATAAAAGCACTTGTTCTTGATGTCTTCTGAAAATAACATTAAATGAATCAGAAAACAACCAAAAAAAGTACAAGACAATTCGTGTTCGGCCTGGAACAGCCGAACATGCGTTCGGCCTAAGGTAGCCGAACAGAACAAACCTTGTTCGGCCTTAGGTAGCCGAACACAACACGAAATGTTTGGCCTTAAGTAGCCGAACACAAAGTAACGTGTTCGGTCATACGAAGCCGAACGTTACTTCAAGTGTTCGGCCTGTATCGGCCGAATGTTTCTCCTTACGTTCGTCTGATACAGGCCGAACACTTCCGAAATTTCTGCTACGCGGCCCCGATTTGTGTTGACATAATTTTAATGTATAATGCCGTAGTAGTACAATAAAACATTTGAAAAACTTACCGAATTTACTTATAATTGTTGATTGTCCATGAATATAAGAAAAAATATGGTGAATAAATCAAATTTTTTATTTGAAATTTTTAGGGTTTGAAAGAGAAGAGGAAGAGAAGGGGGAAGAGAAGGGGGGAAGAGAAGGAAAGAGATCAGAATTTATTTTTTAATTTTGAATGTTATATTGGTAATTTTGATAATGTCCATTTTTGTAAAAAAAGTGAATGTGGTATGAAGAGTAATTTGGGTGGTGTGGATAGCACTCACCTTCACATTATCAACCAGAGACGCTACTGTGGGGTTGATCGAGAAAGACTTATTCCTCCACCCACGTTACAGATTAATTCTCCTTTCTGGAGTCGTCGGAGTTGGACAGTTAACATACAGAGGGATAGGGAGAGAGAGGAATGTGAAAATGGCGGAACCGGCAGTAACATTCCTGCTGGAAAACGTGCAGAAGCTCCTGGTTGACCACATCAAATTGATCTCCAGCTTTGCTAGCGAGCTGAAGCTGCTGCAAAACGAGCTGGAGCTGATGAAAGCCTTCTTTGAGGAATCAGCGAACAAGCGCGAGAAGGGCGAAGTGTTCAGACAATTTGAGAAGCAGATAAGAGAAGTCGTCTACAAAGCCGAAGATACCCTCGACGCTTGCCTCACCCAAGCTGAAGCCGAGAAGTCGAGCCGGCGCAAAATTTTCCCCCTAAAGCGTATCGACTTGGCTAACGAGGTGAAGAATCTCAGGGAGAAAGAGGTGCAACCTGCGTTCGATCGGGCTAGGATGGGCTTCGCCACGCTGCCAATCGCAGATGTATCGGCCACAAGCGCTGAAAAGCCAAAGGAAAACGAGCAAAAGGTGTGCACTAGATCTGCATAAAATTGGATTGGAGACTAATTGGTTTAATTCCTCAACTTGAGAACTTCTTGAAACCCTGTCCTATGTTTTTTGAGTTTTTTGGTAAATAACATTTGTGTTCTTGAGTTTCTGGGTAGCTTAATCTTTAAATTTATTTCTGATTAAATGGCCAGTGATTGGGATTATCTGGTGGAGATTGATGAGTTAGAAGCTTGTGGTGGACTAATTTTATAATAAAAAATTAATTTCTCTTTTATGCTTCAAAATTTTATTTTCAGTTTTAGTTTGGCCAAGGTATGCGACAAATCCGTGTATGATCTATGAAGTGGGTTTATAAAAAATGATGAAAATATGTTAAAAGTTGATTTGTAATTCTGATGAAAATTTGTAAAATGATTTGAGTAAGATAAATAGAGAAGTAACATTAAAACAAAATATAATGGATGTTATGTTTATTACGTGAAAGAGTTTAGAGCCGAATTTATCAAAAAAACAAAAACTTATATCTTAAAACAAACACAAAATTAAATTGACGCATCCTCCATTAGATCCATTGATAAATAAATGTAGCCCGAATGAAACTTATTCTAAAGTTAATCTTGTAAAACGGAAATAGTAGAATTCTATTCTGAATTTTCTTCTATGGTCTCTTAATATTTTTTTATATACTAGATTAAATTATATAAATATGTATATATGCAAATACTTTTTCCTATTCAAAATAATGGTCTTATGCTTCAAGAATATAATTTTTCCATTTTTGATTAATTAGAAAAAAATATGATCTTCTACCAATCATAAATTTGCATTTTTATGACTTTTTTTGTTCGTTGATTGGATTTATTCAATTATATATGATTTATTTACGATATAAAAAAATCAATATTTTTATTTTGATTAATATATCTTAACTTTTGAAATATAATTTTTTTTTAAACATAAAAATTAAAAACAGAAATCTTGTTGACGAAGAGAGCAGATTTCATTGTATAGCATTGCTGTTGACAAAAGTGCCCAGGTATATATTACAGAAAAATAGTTGAAACCAACAAACTCCGTATCTGCAAACTATATACGACTTAAGTTTGTAGAAATTGAACTGTTACCATAAATGAATATAAACAGAGTTACGGTATCCCTCTGAATGTTAAAAATTACAAGTTAGCAGATTGTTTTCCTTTTGTGGGATCAATTGTTGCAGTCTCTAAATCTTGATTATCTTCAATTTTGTGTAGATACCATTCTTGAGACAAGACAATGTAGTGGGTTTTGATGATGAGGCAGATACTATAATCAGATATCTCAATGAAGAATCAGATCAACTTGATGTTATTTCAATCATTGGCATGCCTGGCCTGGGGAAGACAACTCTAGCATGGAAGATTTATCGTGATGGAAGAATCCAGTATGAAGTTCCAACTCTAATTTGGGTTTACGTTTCTCAAGATATCAACATTAAGGATGTCTTTCTTACCATTCTGAAAAAGTTCACTCAGCAAGACATGTCTGGCCTCACTAGTCCTGAGTTGGCCCAAAAAGTGCGATTTTATCTTGAGAAGCCAAAATTTGTGTTATTCATGGACGATGTGTGGACGGCCGAAGCCTGGAAATTGATCGAAGCTGCCTTACCTAAGAGTAATAAATTAGGGAAAGTTGTAATTACAAGTAGGGATGAGAAAGTAGCTTGGCAAGCCAATCCCAGAAGAGATCCCCACAGGTTGCGTTTCTTGGACCCAAACGAAAGTTGGGAACTTCTCCAGCTAGAAGTATTTGGTAAGCTTGGCGAGTGTCCTCAAGACATGGAGCTGCTCGGAAAGCATATAGCCAAACAGTGCGGTGGAGTGCCTTTGGCAATAGTGGTGATAGGAGGAATTCTAGTCGAGAAATTCTCGGCCACTAGTGATATGAAAGATGAATGGGAAAAGGTATCGACAAGTGTGAGTGCACATCTGTATGACAAGCAAAAGCGCACGGAAGATATTATTTTGTTAAGCTACAATAAATTGTCTCATGACTTGAGAGACTGCTTTCTATATTTGGGCATGTTTCCTGAAGACACTGAGATCCCCACCTGGAAACTTATTCGGTTGTGGATGGCTGAAGGATTCATAAAACAAAATGTGGAGAAGAGCTTAGAGGAAGTGGCAGAGGACAACTTGAAGGATCTTGTAGCTAGGAACTTGGTCATGGTTGATAAAATTAAGGTGAAAGGTGAGGTTAAAACATGTCGTGTTCATGACATGATACGTGAATTTTGCAAAAGTCAGGCTGCGTTTGCGAAGCTGAATTTATTCCAGGAGGTTAAAAAATCAAGAGAAGGAGTTTTTCGTCCCTGTACTTCTGAAATACCGAATTTTCGTCGACTTTGTATTCATTCATATGTCGTGGAATTCCTTAAGAAGAATCCTAAGGGTCCATTTGTTCGTTCGTTTCTGTGTTTCTCCAAGGAACCTATCATTTTGTCAGCGGAATTCATTCACTCCATTCCCGATTCCTTCAATTTGCTCCGGGTTGTAGATGTGAACCCCATTAAATTCTCCAAATTTCCCTCCAAGCTTACTCAACTGCTTCATTTGCGATACATTGCTTTGTCTGGTGACCATTTCATAGCTCTTCCTGAAGCCATCTCCAAGCTCTGGAATCTTCAAACAATTAGAATTGACACAATGTCGCGTACATTTGAAATCAAAGCAAATTTATGGAAAATGATGCAGCTAAGGCATTTGAAAACAAAAGCAGCTATTGTCATTCTTAACAAGGAGAAAGGTGAAGCTGGAGAAAACCTTCAAACACTAAGTAGATTATGGACCCAATGTTGCACGGAAGATGTCTTCAACAGGGCCTCGAACCTGAAGAACTTAGGAATACGTGGGCAGTTAGGAACTCTTTTGGAGCCCAAATCAAAATGCTTGGAAAAATTGGAACGTCTTCAAAAGTTGAAGCTTGTGCATGATGTATTTCCTAAGGTAACATCTGAAAACCCATTGCCCCGCCTTCCTCAACCAGACAGATTCCCGCCAAATATGAAGATTCTGAAATTGTCGTCGACATTTCTTGACTGGAGTCATATGGAGACATTGGGAATGATACGTACCCTTGAGGTGCTCAAACTGAAAGAAAATGCTTTCATGGGAAAGTTGTGGAAATCTGTTGCTGGTGGCTTTCATTCTCTTGAATTCTTGCACATTTCACGCACAGATTTAGAGTTCTGGACTGCGACTGGTGATCCATTCCCTAATCTCAAATATCTTGCACTTAAGAACTGTGAAAAACTTGAAGAAATTCCATCTGTGCTGGAGAAAAACCTTCAGATATTGGACATCGAACGTGTCACGAGTTCCCTAGTTACCTCTGCCAGGAGAATCGAGAGCGAAAAGCAACAACTTCCAGGTCAGCAAAGAGCTAAAAGGGGTGGATTTAAGCTCATAATTTCTCGAGGAGATGAAAGATCCATTAAGTAACTATCATATCTTTGAGATCTGTGATATCACAGTATGAAAGAGTGTGTTTGTATGTTTTCATAATTGAGAACTGTCTAATAAACTTTAGGTATCCATCTTGAATGTCATTTGGCATTAGATTCTCAACATCACCATATGGAGCTTACTGTGATTTTTATAAGATGACCTCTGTGGAATGTTTAGCTGTCTCTTGGTTTGTATTTTGCTGCTTGATTATATAATAAGAGTTGCTGCAAGGCCTTTTCGTTTATTAGAAGTGTGAATTTATGAATCAATTTTAGGGCCAAGTTTGGCATATTGTTCACACAAATTTTACTTTATGATCCATGCTGGCAAAGGGCAAAAAACAAAAATCTCCCTCAAGTCTTCGTTGTATAAAGTTTAAATGATTGTAGTTTTGCATATGAAGTAGATGGGTTTTTCACTTTACCTTATTTTCGGTTGTCACGTCAATTCACTATTAGCAGTCGATCACGTGACAACCATGTGTTGATGTTAAGGTAAAAACATACATTTCAGGTTGAAATAACGAAAAAATTACAACGGTACCATCTCTTGCATTTCAACGTGATCAGGATTCAAAATCTCATTCCTTCTTCCACTTAGTTCCCTAATATCTTCAAGACTGTGGAAACCTATTGCTAAAATCATGATGAACGAAGCCTGCCATTGTGTCCAAATTCTTGTTTTCACAAATTTCATTAAGTTGGACATGATGTTTATTTATGTTATGAAAGAGTTTGTTGTGCAATCAATGAGTTGGATTACAATCAATGCCAACAGATGGTGCTATAGTTGGAACTTGTTTCACAATCAAAATAAAGTCTATACTTCATTTGTTGGTAATTTGTAATTTGTTTTTGAACCGAAAATGAAACACCAACTTAAGAAATTGAAATCAAAAGAATTGCATAAAAGACAATTAAATTCACATTCCATAGATAAACATAATATATTTGAATGATTTATTAAGCAAGCATGTGCAACTAATGCCCAAAGTTGGCCGTCCAAAAATATTGTCAAAAGTTGTCCAAAATAACGCCTTGTCAAACAATGCATTTTTATCCCAAACTATGTCCAAAAAATATCAAATTATAGTGCAGTTATGTCCCAAAATATTGTGTAGTTCTACCCCTAAGCATCCAGAAAAATTATGAAGGTTTTGCAGTAGTCATATCAGTTACAGAACGCATGGCTTACACAAAAAAACTATGACATTGCTCGCACTTCATTTCAAACTAGCGCATAATCTTTAAAAAAAATCTTTGCTGAAGATCCTTTTTTAAAAAGAATCTAACATCCTATGGTTGTTGGCCAGAGGCAGCAACTTGGGATTTGAAGACTAGTTTAAATAGGTGAGGAAAATTGGAAAACCAATCAACATTATCATCAACGTAGGAAAAGAATAAAAAAAGAAGAAACAACAGAAGATAAATAAATTAAATTTCCAAAGTGGAGAATTCAGAAAAAAAATAAATAATAAATATAGGAGCTCACTAGTGCACGAACCGCAGGAGAATAAATAACGGGACATGCAAGCATATGATGCTCACTAGATCTCGGCAACGAAAAGGGCCGATGTCGCTATTCATCGATTAAGCGCATCAGTGACACATCCGATTGCCTTTTATTCAATTTTTTTATCACCGACATTGAGAAACTATAGACAAATACAACGTAGAGAGAGATAGAGAGAGAGAGAGAGAGCATACTTATATACTGTACCGCTTGTGAGACCAGAAATGCGGAGAAGAAGATGAAGATAATGAGTGTTTATATAGTTGATCTCCGAAGCCGAAATTGAAATAGAGCCCTACTAAAATAGTGAAAGAGGCCCATTTTGAGTTGGGGACTATTATTTGGGCTAAACTTACTTTTGTGTTGATATCTTGAGGCTGGCCCATTTAATCATGTTGGTATTCCTTTTCTTTAATATATGTGTGTGTGTGTATTAGCCCATAGTATATAGAATTTGTCAAGAAAATAGTTATAAAAAATAAATATGAATTAAAAGAATTTAATTAAGGTAATTTGATTTCAATATATTATTGAGAATTTGTATTTGTAATATAATTTGATTTTTACTGGATAAACCATACAAATAAACTCTACTTGTTCATTTATACTAGTACAGTTTCAGTTGTGCCATACAAAGTTTGTAATATATATATATATATATAAATAAAATATGTTTGTTCAAATAATTTAAAGAAAAATAAAATTAAGAATAAACATTGAAAAATATTTTATATTTTATCATTTTACTGATATAAACACGTAAACAAATTTAATTTTGTATTAACACATAAATTCCATTCATCCCAAAAAAAATATTGTGTTAAATAATAAACTGATTATTTGTTAAAATTATATTATTTATAAATTTTACGAAAAAATATTAGTTACTATTTAGTTGCAATCCAAATTCAATACTAATAAGATAATATACAAAATATATTAAAATATGACCTCAAATCATCATTCAAATAAATTATATTTTGCAGTTAATATCTCATTTTAATATATATATATATATACACACACAATATTGGCATAAAACTATATATATTATATATATATGTATGTATGTATAGTAAAGTAAATAATGAGTTTCCTGTGAAACGGTTGCATGTGCAACACGATTCAAAATATTACTTGTTTAATTATAAGTTATTACTTGTTTACCTATAAAGTATTATTTATTTACTTATAAAGTATCACAATTTTTTAAGGTAACTAATCGGAAGTAATAGACTTTAAGTAACAGTAGTACTTTAAAGTTAAACAAGAAATACTTTAAATTGTGTTGCACGTGCAACCGTTTCACCGAAGTTTTTGCGTAAAGTAAAATGATGTTTTTTACTTTTTTTTTTCCACTTAAATGTTATCCACTTAAATGTTACTTACAGTTTAGATAGAAATATTATTATTAAAATTCTTTTGTATAATAGCATCTTTATGATTGACAAAAAATTAAAATCAAAAGAAATTCCTATTAATTAGGAAGCAAATATGTTTTAGATATTCAAACTTAAAAAATGTAAATAATATCCATAAAAATAGTGATTTTATTAAATCCAAAAGAATTAAATATTTTTATTGATTAAATTGTTTATTATTATAATTAACTTTAATATTTTAATTATAATTTACTTTATTATATTTCATTGGTAAAAACTTGTGAATAATTGATACCATTGATTTGATTAATATTCCTAAAATATCGCAAGCAGAAAATTCTCTTAGTTATTAGACATGTGAAAATCATATCATTAAGTGATTATTTTATAATTAAGTTCTAACCTAAGAGCAAGAATAAAATGATATTAAGTAACACATTAAGTATAATTATTATTCTTTTGCTTAATATTTTAATTATTAGGAGAAAATCATATTGCACATATTGGGAACATGTGCCCTCGAACCCAACAGTAAAGTTGACCTAAAAGACATATTGCAAATACATTGTTTATGCATATAAATAAAAACTTAAGATATTTCTTCTTTATCGTATTTATTTATGTTTATATTTTATATGATATTTGAAATCTCATGATCAAGGAAACTAGGAGACTTGGTCAGCACGGGTTGGTGGTCATGGAAGTAGTCTCAGCAATCGAGATCATAAATGTTCAAAATCATAAAATCTACAAGGGAATTCAGATAGGCTTGCACTAAGGGGTAAGTCACTCTGGGAGTGGATATCCCGTTTCATAGATATCAGTGTTGAGATACCACATAGGCTAATGGATATGATGTTCATCCTAAACGATCACATTGAGATCCCGAGTCAGAACTCAAAACCATTTGATAGCTGTAGCGGGAAAGGGAAAACTGATGTTTGAATTTTTGAAGAGAATCCATATATTTGACGAGTTCCTTAAGCCTCCCTTGAGGGGCCAAATGGGGGCATGTTTGTTATTGTGGAACTATGTTTAAAATCAGTGTATTGGCAAAACATAATTCGCTAGCCCAAAGTGTAATCTGTTAGGATTGTTTCTCTATATTTCTTACACTCATCGTATTCAATAAGGAGCTTGTGCAAGGCATCCAGCACGAATATAAGAGATGAGATCTTGTTATTGACAAATAGATCGACAACCTAAACATTAATCAGAGAACCGAGCGAATGGACTGTATCTACACAGTAACTATGGATGAAGGGCTTACACGTTGAATTCATGTTTTACCTAAGCCCTTCTGATAAACATAAGGTTTACACGAAGTCAAAGTCATCGTGCATAATTTTTAGAAAATTGTATGTACCTAAGTGACGAATTTATAATAATTTTTCTATTATTTATAACATCACAAAAGAGATTCTGGGGGATCATGATTTGTATTCATCCTATTGTTCCAAAGGAGATTCCAGGGGATCACAATTTTTAATTATCCTCTTATTTCCAAAGATTTTTTGAGGGATTGAAATCCTAAACGACTCTTATAAAAGGAGTAACATAGGAATGAAGATGAACATCAATTTTCATAGATGATCATCACTTCTTAAAGCTAGAAACGAGAATACAAAGTAGAATCAATCAATCGGTCATTGGAGAGAAGAAAAATGAAGATCATTGGACATAAGTAGTAGTTCATTATTTTCTCTTTTTCAATAGATGTTAGCTATAGATAAACTTGTTCGTTGTTTTATTTCACTTAAAAATAACTCACAAATACATGAGGCATATTATAGTAAAATTATGGTGATAACAAACATCGTATGTATGATAAACATAGATTTACGTGTAATTTGGGGTTATTATGTATAGTTCTTAGGTAATTGCATGTATCTAAGTTATGAGTTCATCATAATTTTGTTATATTTTGTTATGTCACGTGTTTGTTGAAGTTTTGACAAACCAACCTATAATTAAGGGTGTATAGACCGCATCTCAAGTCACGTAGATCGTGCTTATCCTTGTGATATGATCTTAACCGTCGTGCTTTGGTATGATTCGGGCATATCGTCTAGATTTGGTGTGATTCAGGCATATCTTTCTATTATAATCAAAGATACAGCGGGTATAAAAAACTTAGTAATTGTCTAGAAAAAGGAGGAGCTACATCTGATTATAGAATGAGAAACACAATATAAAACAAATTTTAGGGTTAGAAATAAGGATACAAAGGAGGATCAACCAACCAAGTCATCAGAGAGAGAGGGAGAAACGAAGATCCTTTAGGCTTCAATAATCTTCTTTTGTTTTGTTCTTTTTATGTTAGCCATGATTATCAATCTATCGATTATGTATTGAATATGTGTGGCTAAAAATCTAGTGATCTAGGAAGTGCATGATTATGAATTCATATGTTTTTCTTTAATGATATTATTTCCTTTTCTATATTCGTTTATGCTTCCTTGATTTGAAAGTCGTATGAAATTATGTAGAGACTAATCGCATTTGTGTAGTTAATCCATTACTACCCGGGAGGGAGTAATTGATTAAAGGATTAGGAATGCATAACATAACACTTACTAGATCGGGAGATTGGTAAGTATTATGATGATAACAGATCCTAGGCACGATTGAAAGTTAGATAATATCTTGAGAATGATTAGTGTTTTCTAATCTATATTTAGATCTAACTCGGAAGAGAGGATCTAGATATATTCATGATTCTCCTACAAATATAGAAATTAAATATGGTTTGATACATTAAATGAACTCATATGAATCATATGAATGCATGTCCCTAGAATCCATACAATCTTGAATATCTTTAGTTGTTTGAATCTTATTTGATATTTATTTCTACTTCTTTATTTATTTTATTTTGTTTTACCAAACCAATCTTGAATTAATTATTTAGATAAAGGATGGTATCATAAATGCATACTCAGTTGAATTTACCATATACAGTCCATGTGGATACGATACCTGTTGTCACCACATTTTACTATAATTTAACTCGTACACTTGCGAGTCATATTTTAAGTGAAATAAAATAACGAACAAGTTTATGGCGCCGTTGCCGGGGACTAGCGTAATTTACAACTGATATTCGTTTTATATCTAAGACTTTAATTTTTAATGGACATTATAGTTTAGTATATACTTTTTATTTCTTTTATTTGATTCGTGACGTGTTTAGGTATTTTATGAACACTCAATCCAAAGGTGCAAGGCATTTGATACAAATTGATCTATAGATTGAAGCAACTGCCCGACATAGAAACATTTCAAGAACACAAGTAAATAGAATGTATGAAATATACGCGTTGCGTAGAGAGATGGAAGAGTTGCAAGCATTGATGAGACAACAACAACATCAACAACCATCGGAAGATGTGAATTATATGCAAGAACGAGTCTATAATAACAATTATAAACAAATTATTTTGGACAAAGAGATAAACTCAACTATTCAAATTCGAACAATTTTGAGCAGCCAACTCTCAATTTCTCTGTGACAATTGGAGTTATAAATGATGGAAAGAAACCGAATTTGGAGATTATACTTGCATCTTGTATGAAAATCACAAAGTAAAGGCTAGATACATAGGCAACAAAGGTTGACAATTTAATCATTATGGTGGACAAGCTCACAACTACTATGGGGCCCAAATTAAATCATTGGAGATGCAAGTGGGCCAACTGGCTAAAGGAATAGAAAGTTAACAAAAAAAATGTCAATCTCCTAGCAATATGGAAGTCAACCCAATAGAGCGGAGTCAAGCTATTGAGTTGAAAAATGGAAAGAAATATGAGGGTCCTCCAATGCCTACAAGTGAAGAAGTTGAAGTAGACAAAAGAAAAGAAATTGGGAAAAACCATAAGAACTCCCAAAAGATGCAGAAGAGAATGGCGGTGTGAAAACACCCAAATATGTGCCACCGCCTGCATACGTCCCACCACTACCATTCCCACAAAGGCAAAATAAGCAAATAAAGGAAAGACTGGCAAAGAAAAGGAGAATTGAAGACCATGAGACCATCAATCTAACAGATGAGTGAATTGAAATTCTCCAAAGAAAGCTTCCACAAAAGTTGAAGGATCCGGGAAGCTATACAATTCCATGTGAAATTGGGAACACTCACTTTAATAAAGTGTTGTACGATTAGGGGGCAAGTATAAATCTAATGTCGTTATCCATATTTAAGAAGTTGGGATTAGGAATAGTGAAAATGATCCTCCATCACATTATAATTTGTTGATAGATCTATAAATTACCCAAAAGGAATTATTGAAAATGTGCTCGTGACAGTGGATAAGTTCATATTTCCTGTGGACTTTATTGTATTGGATATGGAAGACGACCAGAGATGCCATTGATTTTGGGTAGACCATTCTTAAACACCGCGTGAGCCCTTATTGACATGAGAAAATGAAATTTGACTCTAAGAGTAAATAATGAGTAAGTGGTGTATTCCTTGTACGACGCAAAGAAGTTTCAAGGGGATATTGAAGATTGCAAGGCTGATGATATAGTCCAAAACACCATCGATCAAAAGAAGTTCAAAGTTTGCGGGCAGAGTCTTTTAAATCTATCATAAGCCATACATCCTTCCTTGAAAGTTTATTAATTTTGATAGTGTGAATTTAATTAAAAATTTTAAGCTATGCAAGATTCTATAGAATCAAAGACAAAGGCATCTCATAAGGGAAGCATCAAAGAGAAACTAAAGCGGGATCATCTTGGTGCAAGTTTAGAAGTCAACCATGCCAAGGAGGCTGAAACTGAAGGATGGCACCCTCGTACAAAAGAGAAGGCATTAAAAAGTCTCCTTGGGCATGTCGAGCTTCATAAGAATTTCATGGCTAATTTTTTTGAATTATACAACTTATGTGTCCATTGTTTAAAAAGGAAGCTTCTTTTAATCTTGATGAGTTTTGTTTGTAGAAATTGAGGATCGAGTTCATTCACATGAACTCAACTGTCGAGAGAATTGATGCCACCATAACAATCACGCTGAACACGATGGAACATTGGGTGTTTCAACTCCCACCGAACCGACCTTCTCAATAATACAATGGAGGTTAGTGATTCATGACTTTTCCGTATATCTTTTCAAACTTATTCCACCCAAAGAATAAGTTTGGGGGATGGATGGATGTCGTACCATAAATCCCTGTTCTTACTTGAAAATTTTTAGTACATGTTTTCTTTCTAAATTAGTAGTGTAAAATATGTAATATAAAGCTTAAACAATGATTCGTTTCTCTATTTTATGATGATTGTGGTATTGACCAATGCTAATGATGATAATGCTTTATTTGATAATGATTATTGATGAATTGAGCATATTGTGAAAAAATGATATTTGTGCATCCAATGAAGGACTTGAATATCTTAAATCGTAATTAGTATGCGAGATTTTGAGCCCATTGATTCTTGCTAGTGTGTTTAGTTGGATAAATGTTAGAATGTGTAGAACTTGTCTATGATTTGCTCAAATTTAACATAATAATGTGGATTTTGGAAGTGATTTTAGGCCATTTTTGGTAGCCATGTTATCCTGTCATTTTTGAAAATTTACACAAAAATTATCCTAGTAACCCCCTTTGAGCCTTGAGCCATTCTTTGATACCCAAGTTACACTATTCGTATATGAAAGTAATATAAATAGAATGGACTTGTCGAATAAAAAAAAATGTTGCATGTTAGAAGGCCTTGGTAATGTGGAGGAATAAATTGAAAGATTGTGAAAAATGGTTATGAATTGGGAGACGAGTCACTTCCTCACAAAAAAAAAAAAAAAAAAAAAAAGAATTGGGAGATTAGTTACTTCCTAAAAAAAAAAAATCCAAATAACAAAAGTTGTTGAAAAATGGAAGTGACTCCCTATAGCTAATAAAATAGTTGAGTAAAATTCGGAGTTGATTGAATATTGAAAAAGAGTTGATGGAGGAGGAAAAAAGCTAGACAAGAATCTAATTATGCTCGTTGGCCATGAGTTGAATGTGAAAGGTCGTAAAGACCAAAAATTTCGACGAGTCCAATGTTGATTAAGTTACTTAGCCAAATATTCTTACCTTGACCAAAAGCCTACATTACAACCAAATTTAAAGTCCTTTCTGATCCTTAATCCACTTATTGCATGTAAAGACGAGATAAATAATGGGCAAAAATATGGTTGATTCTACATTTATTTTAACTTTGAGTGTCGTTTATATCTCCCTATACACTTGAGTGTGAGGGATACACAAACCTGGTGAGGATCAATGATTCAAGATGTTAAATAAGTACTAGTTGCATGACATGAAGTTGTTTATTTGCAATATGGTTGATTTTGATATAATCATAATGATTTTTGTATTTGAAGCATCGTGTACTATCAAAACACCCATTCATTCTGAAATGAATATACGTTATCATTGTTCGAGGACAAATAATAGGTTAAGTTTGGGGGGTTAATAACCATAGGATTTACGTGCAATTCGGAGTTATTATGTATAGGTTTTTAGACAATTGCATGTATCTAAGTGACGAGTTCATCATAATTCTGCTATATTTTGTTACGCTACGTGTTTGTTAAAGTTTTAACAGAAAAAACATAAAATTAAAGGTGTATGGACCGTATCTCAAGTCACACATATCGTTATCCTCGTGATATGATCTTAACCATCGCGATTTGGTGTGATTCGGGCATATCTTCTCGATTTGGTATGATTCGGGCATATCTTCTAGATTTGGTGTGATTATCAATAGTCTTCTTTTTTTTGTTCTTTTTATGTTAGCCATGATTATCAATATATTTCCCATGAATTATGCATTGAATATGTGTGGGTAAACATATAGTGATGCTAGGGAGTGCAAGATTATGGTTACATATTTTTCGTTAATTATATTATTTTTCTTTCTATGTTTGTTTATGCTTTCTTGATGTGAGTGTCGTATGAAATTATTTGGAGACTAATTGCATATGTATAGTTAATCCATTATTGCCTAGGAGGGAGTAATTGGTTAATGGATTAGGAATGCATAACATAACACTTGCTAGATCGGGAGATTGGTAAGTATTATGATGAGAATAGGTCCTAGGCACGATTGAGAGTTAGATAATATCTTGAGAATGATTAGTGTTATCTAATCTACATTTAGATCTAACTTAGAAGAGAGGATCTAGATATATTAGTGATTCTCCTACAATTATAGGAATTAAATATGGTTTGATACATTAAAGAAACTCATATGAACTATATGAATGCATGTCCCTAGAATCCAGACAATCTCTGAATATCTTTAGTTGTTTGAATATTATTTGATATTTATTACTACTTCTTTATTTGTTTTATTTTGTTTTACCAAACTAATCTCAAATTAATTCTTTAGATAAAGGATAATATCATAAATGAATACTTAATTGAATTTACTACATACAGTCCCTGTGGATACGATATCTGTTCTCACCATATTTTACTATAATTTACCTCGTGCACTTGCGAGTCGTATTTTAAGTGAAATAAAATTCCAAACAAATTACAGGAACTGTATAATGTTATTCCAACTAATTGCTTGTTTATATTATCCTAATTTATCTAAAGACTCAAACTTTGATGATAGTTGAGTCAATTGAAAAGTATAAAATAAAAGATGGAAATAAATAAAAAATTCAAATTAAAGCAAGATAAACCTCTAAAGATTTGATGGATTTTTGATATATACTCTTATGGATCATATCTTCTTTTAATTTATTAAACCATATTTAATTCCTATAGTCCTAGGAGAATTACTAATATATCTTGATTATCTCTCTCAATTTAGATATAAACGTGGATTAGAATAATAGTTTCTACAATTTATTCTCCTCGCGATAACCTACCAGTCTCTCAATCTAGCAGTTTCATGTAAACCATTCCTAATCCATTAACCAATTAACATCTTTCGAGTGATAACTAAGTAACTACACATATGTAATTGATGGCAAAATAATTCCACAAGACAATCATATCAAGGAAGCATAAACAAATAAAAGAAAGGAATAATATCATAAATCAAAATCGTACAAATTCATAATCGTAAAAACCCTAGATACACTAATTTTTTAGCTACTGATTATCAGCTCACAGTCCAAAGGAAACAAGTTGATAATCAGAGCTAACATCTATATAAAAGAGAAAGTAATAAAAACTACAAAAACCAATGATCTATGTTTCTCTTCTCTCTAATGACTCGTTGCGTTTCCTATATGTTTTTAACTATACAAAGCGATGATCAACTATGAAAATTGACGTTCTTCTTTGTTACCACAACTCCTTTTATAAGGGTCGTTCAGGGTTTCAGTCCCCCAAAAATCTCCTTTGGAAAAAGAGGATAAGTACAAATCGTGATCCCCTACTATTTCCTTTGGAATAAGAGAATAAATACAAAATGTAATCTCCGAGAATCTCCTTTGAAATAAGATAATAAGTACAAATTGTGATTCCCAAGAATCTCCTTCGAAACGAGAGGATAAACCCTAGATACACTAATTTTTTAGCTACTGATTATCAGCTCACAGTCCAGAGGAAACAAGTTGATAATCAGAGCTAACATCTTTATAAAAGAGAAGGTAATAAAAACTACAAAAATCAATGATCTATGTTTCTCTTCTCTCTAATGACTTGTTGCCGTTTCCTATATGTTTTTAACTATACAAAGCGATGATCAACTATGAAAATTGACGTTCTTCTTTGTTACCACAACTCCTTTTATAAGGGTCGTTCAGTGTTTCATTCCCCCAAAAATCTCCTTTGGAAAAAGAGGATAAGTACAAATCGTGATCCCCTACTATTTCCTTTGGAATAAGAGAATAAATACAAAATGTAATCTCCGAGAATCTCCTTTGAAATAAGATAATAAGTACAAATTGTGATTCCCAAGAATCTCCTT
This sequence comes from Caryopteris x clandonensis, assembly GCA_028749325.2. Classification (NCBI taxonomy): domain Eukaryota; kingdom Viridiplantae; phylum Streptophyta; class Magnoliopsida; order Lamiales; family Lamiaceae; genus Caryopteris; species Caryopteris x clandonensis. Next base: position 11,306,550 of record JAPYKT020000001.1, on the reverse strand, counting down.
CGAAACGAGAGGATAAGTACAAATTGTAATTCCCTACTCTCTCCTTTGGAATAAGAGAATAAGTTCAAATCATAATCCCTGGGAATCTCCTTCGATACAAGATAATAAGTACAAATTGTGATTTCCAAGAATCTCTTTTCAAACGAGAGGATAAGTACAAATTGTCAATTGTCGATTTTCCAGTAAAAACTTCAACAAACTCATGACATAACAAAATATAACAAAATCGTTATAAATTCATCACGTAGTTATATGCAGTTTTCTAAAAATTATTCATAATGACTCTGTCCTGCATGTAGACCTTATGTTTATTATCTTCCAGTAGTGTTTGTTCAACATGAATGAAAGTTTGAGTACCTAAGAATTGGGATATGCATAGGTGATTGGTTAATTATATTAATTAATCTTGCAGTTGAATTGTTTGATCTTGAATTACATGAAGTAATGAACCTAAGGGGTCACACACATATCTATATTTTGGCGCATTCTAATGGTGATAAAAAGAATAACTAATTAATCATGGATAAATTAATTATTGGGTTAAATAATATTTGTTGTACATATTAATTATTTGAGCCCAACTAATTAATTATTTATGGAGAGAATTAATTATTGAGATAACTTTATTTGTTGGACATATAATTAATTAGGCCCAAATAATTCTATAATTAAATAATTAATTGGGGAGTAGTCTTTTCAACTAAGGAATTAATTTTAGAAATTAATTAAGCGCCCAATACACAAAGAGTAAGAGTCCTAGGCCTATATAACTCTATGAGGAGAGACTTGGGGATTAACATAAATCTATATCTGTATATACATATATATCTATATATATATATGATAGTAAAATGAATGTTTTCATTTTTTGGGTTTTCCGCCCTAATGTGGTTTCTATTTTTGCATATATATTAATTTTTTTTATTAATTTTATTTAATAAAATTTAGATTTTAACTAGATATGTTCGGAAGATTTGAATATTTTAAATTATAACATAATATTCATATTTGCAACAGATTTATTGGTATCTAAATAAAAATATGTTAATATCTTCTTTATCAAAATGTATTAATATTAGTGGCATAAAAATATTTAGTAAAATATATTAATTATTTAAATTCAATAATATTGTTGATGAAAATTAAATTTAAATATTAAGTATAATTATTATTCTTTTACTAATATTTTAGTAATAAAATAATATAAATATAGCTTACATACATCACACGAGGTCTCACGTTAGTATATATAATAGTAAAATGAATGTTTCACTTTTGTTTTCCCGCACAAATTTGGTTTTCATTTTTGCACATATATATATATGTATATAATTATATATCAACTTTTGATCCTCATTTCCCATATTTAACTCCTAAAGGATTTTAGGACTCGATATCCAATCATATTTAGTAACATATCTTTCGATCATGAATCAAACATGCCATTTATTTCAAGACATGTGAAGAATCAATAACTATTATATCTATTAATTCTACATCCAATAGACATGCAAAAATTGATCAATTTCTCACACATCAACATATAAAGCATGAAATATATGGAAAAAACATAAACATCTTTATATTGAATCCGAAACTAATGTTAATCCATTAATGACATGAGGAAATTATCCCAAGACCAACTAGGGAAACTGTTAACTAATTAACATGATTATCTCTCTATAAACATTCATAATACACATAATAAAGAGTGATAATGGTAAGAAGAAACTTGGGTGAAGAAATGGGAGCTTAAATCTTGCCAAAATCTTCAAGGAATTCTTATTTCTCTTCCAAACCCCCCTCAACTATGTGTAAGTGTGTGTTTAAAAGTGGTTACCTAAGAAGTGTTCTTTCCAAAAATGAAAAGCTGACTTTTGACCTAGGAGCCAATGAGAAAAATCGGTACAAATTGGGTTTGACCTGAAAATCCACAAAAAAAGAGAAAATGACACCACTCGGTTGGCCAAGTGGTGGTTGTGACTCAGCTGGATCACTTGGTCTAGCGATCACTCGGTTGGCTTATAAACATAGGATTTACATAAAATTCAGGGTTGTTATGTGTAGTTTTTAGGCAATTCCATGTACTTAAGTGACGAGTTCATCATGATTTTGTTATATTTTGTTACGTCACGAGTTTGTTGATGTTTTGATAGAAAAACAGATAATTAAGGATGTATAGACCATGTCCCAAGTCCCATGGACCGTGTTTATCCTTGTGATATGACTTAACCATCTCAATCTGGTGTGATTCAGGCATATCTTCTTGATTTGATGTGATTTGGGCATATGTTCTTGATTTGGTGCGATTTGGGCATATCTTCTCATTCCAAACAGAGATACGACGGCTATAAAAAATCTAGTAATTGCCTATAAAAGGAGGAGCTACATCAGATTATAGGGAGATCATACAACACAATATACACAAATTTTAGGGTTAGAAACAAGGATACAAACAAGGATCAACCAACCAAGTCATCAGAGAGAGAGAGAGAAACGAAGATCGTTTGGGCTTCAATGGTCTTCTTTTCTTTTATTCTTTGTATGTTAGCCATGACTATCAATATGTTTCTCATGGATTATGTATTGAATATGTGTGGCTAAATATCTAGTGATTCTAGAGAATGCATTGTTATGGATTTTCTTTAATGATATTATTTCCCTTCCTATATTTGTTTATGCTTCCTTGATTTAAATATCGTATGAAATTATGTGGAGACTAATTGCATATGTGTAGTTGATCCATTACTACCCGGGATGGAGTAATTGGTTAACGGATTAGGAATGCATAACATAACACTTGCTAGATCGAGAAATTGATAAGTATTATGATGAGTATAGATCCTAGACACGATTGGGAGTTAGATAAAATCTTGAGAATGATCAGTGTTATAATCTGAATTTAGATACAACTTTGAAGAGATGATCTAGATATATTAGTGATTCTCCTACAAATATAGGAATTAAATATGGTTGATACATTAAAGGAACTTATATGAACCATATGAATGCAGGTCCTTATAATCCATACAATCTCTGGATATCTTCTGTTGTTTGAATCTGATTTGATATTTATTTCTACTTCATTATTTGTTTTATTTTGTTTTACCAAACCAATCCCAAATTGATTCTTTAGATAAAGGATAATATCAAATATGAATACTTAGTTGAATTTACTATATACAGTCCCTGTGGATACGATACCTGTTTTTACCATATTTTATTATATTTTACCTCGTACACTTGCGAGTCTTATTTTAAGTAAAATAAAATTGCAAACACTGGCCGAGCATTGATGTTGATTCAGTTGACTCTCTCTATCAGCCACTTTACTCGGTTGGCCGAGTAAGCTAAACTTTCTGGAGTTCTTTGAAGTTTCTCAACTCGGCCGGTCCACTCGATTGGCACTCCACTCGGTTGATGGAGTGGATTTTTTCTTTTCTTCATCTTCTTGTTATTTTGCTCGTTCTCCCATTTTCTTTCCTTCTCTTGTTTCACCAGTTTGATCCATGAGTTTATTTTCTCATACAATTTTCCTGCAAAACATGTGGAAATGGTGCACTCGTGTACACTTTCCGAAGATTGCAAAATCAAGGTATTCTTAATAAAAAATATTTTTTCTTCATATTTTCGTGGTAAGTTTAGAACTTTTAAATAAAAATTATATTTTATAAAAATGTTCCAATATTGTTGTGCAGTATCCAATTTGAGAGTGATTAAAAAATATGGTATTCGATTCTGTTAGTAATACGAAAAATATTCTAAACATTGTAGATAATGCAAAAATTATCCATTCTACCATTATTAAAAAATAGATTAATTTGCATATATAAATATTCGATCTGCTGCAGATTTAGTATGTCCAATAACTATTCAAATTCGTTAAAAAAAATATATTAAGATTTGCAGTGGATTTAGTATGTCTAAAACCGTAATATATTATCAATGATATTTTATTTTAATTTTTTAAAATAAAATCATATTGAAATACAAAATTTTAAATTGAGATATTAATTTTAATTTTTTAGCTAATGTTTATGAACCATATGAATGCAGGTCTTTGGAATCCATACAATCTCTGAATATCTTCAGTTGTTTGAATCTGATTTGATATTTATTTCTACTTCTTTATTTGTTTTATTTTGTTTTACCAAACCAATACCAAATTGATTCTTTAGATAAAGGATAGTATCAAATATGAATACTTAGTTGAATTTACTATATACAGTCCCTGTGGATACGATACCTGTTTTCACCATATTTTATTATATTTTACCTCGTACACTTGCGAGTCTTATTTTAAGTAAAATAAAATTGCGAACACTGGCCGAGAATTGATGTTGATTCAGTTGACTCTCTCTATCAGCCACTTTACTCGGTTGGCCGAGTAAGCTAAACTTTCTGGAGTTCTTTGAAGTTTCTCAACTCGGCCGGTCCACTCGATTGGCACTCCACTCGGTTGATGGAGTGGATTTTTTCTTTTCTTCATCTTCTTGTTATTTTGCTCATTCTCCCATTTTCTTCCCTTCTCTTGTTTCACCAGTTTGATCCATGAGTTTATTTTCTCATACAATTTTCCTGCAAAACATGTGGAAATGGTGCACTCGTGTACACTTTCTGAAGTTTGCAAAATCAAGGTATTCTTAATAAAAAATATTTTTTCTTCATATTTTCGTGGTATGTTTAGAACTTTTAAATAAAAAATTATATTTTATAAAAATGTTCCAATATTGTTGTGCAGTATCCAATTTGAGAGTGATTAAAAAATATGGGATTTGATTCTGTTAGTAATACGAAAAATATTCTAAACATTGTAGATAATGCAAAAATTATCCATTCTACCATTATTAAAAAATAGATTAATTTGCATATATAAATATTCGATCTGCTGTAGATTTAGTATGTCCAATAACTATTCAAATTCTTTAAAAAAAATATATTAAGATTTGCAGTGGATTTAGTATGTCTAAAACCGTAAAATATTATCAATGATATTTTATTTGAATTTTTTAAAATAAAATCATCTTGAAATATGAAATTTTAAATTGAGATATTAATTTTAATTTTTTAGCTAATGTTTTTAGTAATAAATAACATAATTTTTTAGCTAATAATTTTAGTAATAAATAACATTATTTTTAGTAATAAAAACCAAAAAGCCGTGCAGCGCTCGGGATCTCACACTAGTATGTATAATACTAAAATGAATATTTTCACTTGTATTTTTTCGCCCAAATTTGATTTATATTTTGACATATATATATAATAAATTTTTTAATTTTATTCAATAAGATTTAGATCAAAACTAGATATGTTTGGAAGATTTGAATTTTTCAAATTATAAAATAATATTCTTATTAGCAGAAAATTTATTAGTATATGAATAAAAATATATTAATATTAATGAGATAAAAATGTGTGTAACTATGTATATCAATTTCCTAAATTCGATGATATTCCATAATCGTAGAATAATTTTAATTATTTACCTCTGTTGTGTATTTCGTATAATCTATGACCTATATATTCCAACACAAATAATTACAATGTTTTATTATATTTTAAAATGACATTTTTTATTCTTTTATTATATTTTAAATTCTAATGATTTATAGAATTAACCACAGTATTTTTAAGAGGCCTTTATCACTCACACCATAAGTGGATGATTTGACGTTTGTGTAACATCAATATCATCTGAACTGATGAGTGGGACTATTGTTTTAATGACATCGAATAAGATCCTAGTGAGGTATTTTACATAAAGATTAACATAGTCAATTTATTATTTAATTTTTTTATTTTTGTAAAAGGTGATGTTAATTGTAGAATTAATTCGTTTACTAATATATTTAGGTGGACAAGTTTTGGATATATTGCACCATAGGGCTGGGTTTACTATGATGAATTAGGCTGTATTTGGACATAATATCTATGTTTATCACCCGTATACTTTGATAGGTTGAAAATTTTCAATAATTCCGGGTCTCGGGATAGACTCAGTTTTCCATGGAAAAATGTGGGATAAGCCATCCATCCAGCATAGATGGGATAAGTTATCCCATCCATTTTCGGAACATGAATTTTCTAATTTGTCCTTTGGGTAATTGAAGTCATTTTTCTAATTTCATTTCAGTAGGGTTTCTTCGTCGCAGTCATTACGCGAGAGTACCAGAAACCCTACCCCCCGCCGTTGCCGTTTGATTTTCTCTCTCAATCCACTGTTTGTTCTCACATTTCCTCTTCTTCTTCATCTTATAATTGCATTTTTTTACATCTATTATTATCAATACACATTTAACAGGGGTCCCCGATATCCATCGACCAGAGTAGCTGTCGTTGGAAGAGTAATTTGGGTTAAATCATCGCCGGTGGAAACATCAAAGTCGGCATTTTGAAGGTGATTCCTCTCCATCTGTGTATGAAATTTCCACTACTTGTTATTATTAATTTTATTTTAATAAATTTTATTTGGGGAAACATACGATTTAACTTTTTCTCTTTTCTTTGTTTTAGGAATAAGTTCCTCATCGTAGAAAGGGGCGACGAGGTCTTCCTGTTCAGTACTCTCAGTAGGTGTAAGGGTTGGTTATTTAAATCTTACTTTTCAAGTGTACTAATTTCTGATGATGCGGTTCTGACTGAACATTGTTATTTCTCATATATGTCGATGCTAGATTGTTTCCTATATACGACCTGTTTTGTGTGTTCTATATACATTTAATATACATGTGCTTCATCCATATGTATTATTTCATATTAAAATAATGCATGTGATGCAGATATATTCATCATATGGCTTGTTTCTCCGAATATTTTCTTTATGTATTTTTAGTCCGATCTTGATGTATGGAGTAGAATGAGTATCGCTGAATTGGTTCCTGAGTTTTACATTGTTGACTTGTGTTTGTTTTTTCATGTCTACAGAATTCTGATGATGTTGTTGTGTGTGAATGTTGTTATTTTATGATATGTATATGTGGATGCTGGATTAGTTTATGTATAACGAAGTTTTGCTGAATCTGTATTCATTTATCCCTGTTCTTGATCCATATATATTCTTTCAAAATGTCTGTGTTGCATATATTTCGACAAATCTGGTGAATACTACTGCTCTGACATAAGATTGAATTAGAATGCTTTTTATGTGAAGAATGTTGTTGGTTTTTTCTGTTAATGATGTCTGCATTATAATTTATTGTGCTGATTTGGTTCTTATTGTTTAGATTCGAGAGCTGAATTGAATTGTTTTATGTCCCATGGCGTGTTGCCATAATGGTACCCCTTTGAAAATTCTCAAAAAAATGGAGTCATTAAAATTATATGTTAATCCTTTATTTCCTTAAATTTGAATATGTTTTGTTGTACTCCTAGGTAAAAATACTCTTGAAAATTGTTTCTATAAGCTAAAACATCACTTTTGTCAAGTTTTAAGAATTTTAAAAAAACTGTGATTGTACCCCTTTGAAAATTCTCAAAAAATAGAGTCATTAAAATTATATGTTAGTCCTTTATTTCCTTAACTTTGAATATTTTTTGATGTATTCCCAAGTAAAATACTCTTGAAAATTCTTTTTGTAAGCTAAAACATCACTTTTGTTGAGTTTTTAGAATTTTTCAAAATCTAGAATGGTACCCTTATAAAAATTCTCAAAAAATGGAGTTTGTAAAATTATAAGTTATTCCATTACATCCTAAACTTTGATTTGTACTCCCAAGTAAAATACTCTTGAAAATTATTTCTTGAACCTAAACAATCACTGTCAAGTTTTAAGAATTTTTCAAAAACTATGATGGTACCTCTTTGAAAATTCTAAAAAAATGGAGCTTGTAAAATTAAATGTTAATCCTTTATTCCCTTAAATTTGAATACTCTTTGTTGTACTCTCAAGTAAAATACTCTTGAAAATTATTTCTGTAAGCTAAAACATCACTTTTGTCAAGTTTAAAGAATTTTCAAAAATTGTGATTGTACCCTTTTGAAAATTCTCAAAAAATGGAGTTATTAAAATTATATGTTAGTCATTTATTTCCTTAACATTAAAATTTTTTCATTGTACTCCCCAGTAAAATGCTCTTGAAAATTGTTTCAATAAGCTAAAATATCAGTTTTGGCAAGTTTTAAGAAATTTTCAAAAACTGTGATGGTACCACCTTGAAAATTCTAAAAAAATGGAGTCTGTAAAATTATATGCTAATCCTTTATTTCCTTAACATTGAATATTTTTTGTCGTACTTCCAACTAAAATGCTCTTGAAAACTATTTCTATAAGCTAAAACATCACTTTTGTCAAGTTTTAAGAAATTTTCAAAACTTGTGATATGTAACCTTTTGAAAATTCTCAAAAAATGGTGTCTGTAAAATTATATGTTATTCCTTTATTTCCTTAACTTTGAATATTTTTTGTTGTACTCCCAAGTAAAATACTTTGAAAATTGTTTCTGTAAGTTAAAACATCACTTTTGTAAAGTTTTAGGGAATTTTCAAAAGTTGTGACCCTTTGAAAATTCTCAAATAATGGTATTTGTAAGATTATATGTTAATCCTTTATTTTCTTAAATTTGAATATTTTTTTTTGTACTCCCAAGTAAAATACTCTAGAAAATTGTTTCTGTAAGCTAAAACATCATTTTTGTCAAGTTTTAAGAATTTTTCAAAAATTGTGATGCCCTTTTTAATCTAAAAAAATGGAAATTGTAAAATTATTTTTTAATGCTTTATTGACTTAACTTTAAATATTTTTTGTTGAAATCCCAAGAAAAATACCCTTGAAAATTGTTACTATAAGCTAAAACATCACTTTTGTAAAGTTTTAAGAATTTTTTAAAAACTGTGATGGTACCCCTTTGAAAAATCTAAAAAAATAGAGTTATTAAAATTATATGTTAATCCTTTATTTCCTTGACTTTTAATATTTTTTATTGTACTCCCAAGTAAAATACTCTTGAAAATTGTTTCTGTAAGCTAAAACATAACTTTTGTCAAGTTTTATGAATTTTTCAAAAACTGTGATGGTACCCCTTTGAAAATTCTCAAAAAAATGGAGTAATTAAAATTATATGTTAATCATTATTTCCTTAACTTTGAATATTTCTTTTTGTACTCCCTAATAAAATACTCTTCAAATTTATTTCTATAAGCTACAACATCAGTTTTGACAAGTTTTAGGAGTTTTTCAAAAACTATGATGGTACCCTTTTGAATATTCTAAAAAAATGGAGTTTGTAAAATTATATGTTAATCCCTTATTTCCTTAACTTTGAATATTTTTTGTTGTACTCCCTAGCAATATACCCTTGAAAATTGTTTCTGTAAACTAAAACATCACTTTTGTTAAGATTTCAGAATTTTTCAAAAACTGTGATAGGACCTCTTTGAAAATTCTCAAAAAATGGAGTCTGTAAAATTATATATTAATCCTTTATTTCCTTATCCTTAAATTTTTTTTGTTGTACTCGCAACTGGAATACTATTCAAAACTATTTCTATAATCTAAAACAACACTTTTGTCAACTTTTAAGAATTTTTCAAAACTTGTGATGGTACTTCTTTGAAAAATCTCAAAAATGGAGTCCGTAAAATTTTATGTAAATCCTTTATTTCCTTAACTTTGAATATTTTTTTGTGGTACTCCCAAGTAAAATACCATTGAAAATTATTTCTGTAAGCTAAAACATCTTTTTTGTCAAGTTTTAAGAAATTTTCAAAAACTATGATGCCCCTTCGAAAATTCTCAAAAAATAGAGTTTATAAAATTATATGGTAATCCTTTATTTCTTTAAATTGGATTTTTTTTGTTTTAATCCCAAATTAAATACTTTTGAAAATTGTTTCTATAAGATAAAACATCACTTTTGTCAAGTTTTAATAATTTTTCAAAAACTGTGATGGTACCCCTTTGAAAATTCTCAAAACAAATGGAGTCATTAAAATTATATGTTAATCCTTTATTTCCTTAACTTTGAATATTTTTTGTTGTCCTCGCTGGTAAATACTCTTGAAAATTGTTTCTATAAGCTAAAACATGACTTTTGTAACATTTGAAGAATTTTTAAAAAACTGTGATGGTACCCTTTGAAAATTCTAAACAAATGGTGTTTGTAAAATTATATATTAATCATTTATTTCCTTAAATTTGAATATTTTTTGTTGTATTCCCAAGTAAAATACTCTTGAAAATTGTTTATGTAAGGTTAAACGTCACTTTTGCCAAGTTTTAAAAAATTTTCAAAAAACTGTGATGGTACCACTTTGAAAATTCTCAAAAAATGGTGTCTATAAAATTATATATTAATCCTTTATTTCCTTAAATTTGAATATTTTTTGTTTTATTCCCATGTAAAATTCTTTTCAAAATTGTTTATGTAAGCTAAAACATAACTTTTGTGAAGTTTTAAGAATTTTTCAAAAACTTTGATGCCACTTTGAAAATTTTCAATAAATGGAAATTGTAAAATTATATATTAATCCTTTATTTCCTTAAATTTGAATATTTTTTGTTGTACTCCCTAGTAAAATCATCTTGAAAATTGTTTATACAAGCTAAAATATCACTTTTGCCAAGTTTTTAGAATTTTTCAAAAATTGTGATGGTAGTACCCCATTGAAAATTCTCTAAAAATGGAGTCTGTAAAATTATATGTTAATCCTTTATTTCCTTAACTTTGATTATTTTTTGTTGTACTCCCAACTAAAATTCTCTTGAAAATTATTTCTATAAGCTAAAATATTACTTTTGTCAAGTTTTAAGAATTTTTCAAAACTTGTGATGAAACCCCTTTGAAAATTTTCAAAAAATGGAGTTTGTAAAATTATATTGTAATCATTTATTTCCATAACTTTGAATATTTTTTGTTGTACTCTGAAGTTAAATACTCTTGAAAAATGTTTCTATAAGCTAAAACATCACTTTTGTAAAGTTTCAAGAAATTTTCAAAAAACACTAATGGTACCCCTTTGAAAATTCTAAAAAAATTGAATTTGTAAAATTATATGCTAATCCTTAATTTCCTTAAATTTGAATATTTTTCATTGTACTCCCAAGTAAAAATACTCTTGAAATTTTTTTCTGTAAGCTATATCATCACTTTTTTCAACTTTTAAGAATTTTTCAAAAACTGTGATGGTACATCCCTTTGAAAATTCTAAAAAAATGGAGTCTGTACAATTATATGTTGATCCTTTATTTCCTTAATTTTGAATATTTTTTTATGTCCTCCCAAGTAAAATAGTCTTGAAAATTAATTTTATAAGCTAAAACATTACTTTTATCAAGTTTTAAGAATTTTTCAAAAAGTTGTGATGTACCCCTTTGAAAATTCTAAAAAAATGGAGTCTGTAAAATCATATCTTAACCCTTTATTTCCTTAAATGTGAATTTTTTTGTTGTATGCCCTAGTAAAATACTCTAGAAATTATTCAGTAAGCTAAAAATCACTTTTGTCAAGTTTTAAGAATTTTTCAAAAGCAGTGACGGTACCCCTTCGAAAATTCACAAAGAATTGAGTTTGTTTTTATATATTTTAATACTTTATTTCCATAAATTTGATTTTTTTGTTGTACTCCCAAGTAAAATACTCTTGAAAATTATTTCTGTAAGGTAAAACATCACTTTTGTCAAGTTTTAAGAACTTTTTAAAAACTTTGATGGTAGCCCTTTGAAAATTCTCAAAAAGATGGAGTCACTAAAATCATATGTTAATTCTTGATTTACTTAAATTTGAATATTTTTTGTTGTACTCCCAAGTAAATTACTCTTGAAAATTGTTTTTGTAACTAAAACATCACTTTTGTCAAGTTTTAAGAATTTTTCAAAGACTGTGATGGTACCCATTTGAAAATTATTAAAAAAGATGGAGTCATTGAAATTATATGTTAATCCTTTATTTCCTTAACTTTGAATATTATTTGTTGTACGCCCTAGTAAAATACTCTTGAAAATTATTTCTATAAGCTAAAACATCAGTTTTTGACAAGTTTTATGTATGTTTTAAAAACTGTGATGGTACCCCTTAAAAATTCTTAAATAAATGGAGTCTATAAAATTATATGTTAGTCCTTTATTTCCTTAATTTTGAATATTTTTTGTTGTACTCCCTAGTAAAATACTCTTGAAAATTGTTTCGATAAGCTAAAACATCAGTTTTGACAAGTTTTAAGAATCTTTCAAAAACTATGATTGTACCCCTTTGAAAATTCTAAAAAAATGGAGTCTGTAAAATTATATGTTAATCCTTTATTTCCTTAAATTTGAATATCTTTTTGTTGTACTCCCTAGTAAAATACTCTTGAAATTATTTCTATAATCTAAAACATCACGTTTGTCAAGTTTCAAGAATTTTTTGAAAACTTTGATGGTACCCCTTTGAAAATTCTAAAAAAATGGAGTCTGTAAAATTATATGTTATACTTTATTTCCTTAACTGTGAATAGTTTTTGTTGAACTCCCTAATAAAATATGCTTGAAAGTTTTTTCCGTACGCTAAAACATAATTTTTGTCAAGTTTTAAGAATTTTTCAAAAACTAGGATGCGTACAGCTTGGAAAAATCTCAAAACATTGAGTTTGTAAAATTATATGTCAATCCTTTATTTCCATAACTTTGAATAATTTTTGTTGTACTCCCAAATAAATACTTTTGAAAATTGTATCTGTACGCTAAAACATCTCTTTTCTGAAGTTTTAAGAATTTTTTAAAAACTGCGATGGTACCCCTTTGAAAATTCTCAAAAAATAGGAGTCATTAAAATTATATGTTAACCATTTATTTCCTTAACTTTTAATATTTTTTGTTGTACTCCCTAGTAAAATACTATTGAAAATTATTTCTAGAAGCTAAAACATCAGTTTTGAAATGTTTTAAGGATTTTTCAAAAACTATGATTGTACCCCTTTGAAAATTCTCAAAAAATAAAGTCTCTAAAATTATATATTAATCCTTTATTTCCTTAACTTTGAATAGTTTTTGTTGAACTACCTAATAAAATACTCTTGAAAATTATTTCTGTACGCTAAAACATCACCTTTGTCAAGTTTTAAGAATTTTTAAAAAACTGTGATGGTAGCCCTTTGAAAATTAATTCTAAAAAATGGAGTCTGTAAAATAATATGTTAGTCCTTCATTTCCTTAACTTTGTATATTTTTTGTTGTACTCCCAAGTAAAATACTCTTGAAAATTATTTCTTTAAGCTAAAACATCTGTTTTGACAAGTTTTATGAATTTTTTAAAAGCTTATTGGTCCCCGTTAGAAAATTCTAAAAAAATGGATTTTGTAAAATTATATATTATTCCTTTATTTCCTTAACTTTGAATATTTTTTTTACTGTACTCCCTTGTAAAATACTCTTGAAAAATGTTTCTGCAAACTAATACATCCGTTTTGTCAAGTTTTAAGAATTTTTAAAAAACTGTGATGGTACCCCTAGAAAATTCTAAAAAATTAGAGTCTATAAAATTATATGTGAATACTTTATTTGCTTAAATTTGAATATTTTTGGTTGAACTCTCTGTTAAAATAGTCTTGAAACATGTTTTTTTAAGCTAAAATTTGACTTTTGTCAAGTTGTAAGAATTTTGAAAAAACAGGGATGGGTACCATTTTAAAATTCTCAAAAAATGCAGTTTGTAAATTTATATGTTTATCCTTTATTTCTTTAACTTTGAATATTTGTTTTTACACTCCCACCTAAAAATTCATGAAAATTGTTTTTGTAAGCTAAAACAACACTTTTGTCAAGTTTTAAGATTTTTTCAAAACTTTTGATGGTACCCCTTTGAAAATTCTCAAACAATGGAGTCTGTAAAATTATATGTTAGTCCTTTATTTCCTTAACCTTGAGTATTTTTTGTTGTACTCCCAAGAAAAATACTTTTGAAAATTGTTTTAGTAAGCTAATATATCACTTTTGTCAAGTTTTAAGAATTTTTCAAAAATTGGGATGGTACCCTTTTGAAAATTCTCAAAAAATGGAGTTTGTAAAATTATATGTTAATCCATTATTTCCCTACTTTGATGTACTCCCAATTAAAGTACTCTTGAAAATTATTTCCGTAAGCTAGAACATCACATTTGCCAAGTTTTAAGAATTTTTCAAAAACTGTGATGGTACCCCTTTGAAAATTCTAAAAAACTAGAGTCTATAAAATTATATGTGAATCCTTTATTTCCTTAAATTTAAATATTATTTTGTTTTACTACCTATTTAAATACTCTTGAAAAATATTTATGTAAGCTAAAACTTCACTTTTGTCAAGTTTTAAGAATTTTTCAAAAATTGTGATGGTACCCCTTTGAAAATACACAAAAAATAGAGTATATAAAATTATATGTTATTCCTTTATTTTCTTTACTCTGAATATTTTTTTTTTGTACTCCCACCTAAAATACTCTTGAAAATTAGTTCTGTAACCTAAAAATCACTTTTGTCAAGTTTTAAGAAATTTTCATAAACTGGGATGGTAGCCTTTTGCAAAATTCTAAAAAAATGGAGTTTGTAAAATTATATGTTAGTCCTTTATTTCCTTAACATTGAGTATTTATTGTTTTACTCCCAAGTAAAATACTCTTGAAAATTGTTTCTATAAGCTAAAACAACAGTTTTGTCAAGGTTTTAGAATTTTTCAAAAACTGGGATGGTACCCTTTTGAAAAATTCTCAAAAAATGGAGTTTGTAAATTATATGTTAATCCTTTATTTCCTTAACTTTGAATATTTTTAGTTGTACTTCAAAGTAAAATACTCTTGAAAAAGGTTTCTGTAAGCTTAAACATCACTTTTGTAGAATTTTAAAATATTTTAAAAAATTGTGATGGTACCTCTTTGAAAATTTTCAAAAAGGAGTCATTAAAATTTTATGTTATTCAATTATTTCCTTAACTTTGAATATTTTTTTATGTACTCCCAAGTAAAGTACTCTTGAAAATTATTTCCGTAAGCTAAAACATCACATTTGTCAAGTTTTAAGAATTTTTCAAAAAGTGTTATGGTACCCCCTTGAAAATTCTCAAACAATGGAGTCAGTAAAATTATATTTGAATCCTTAATTTCCTTAAATTTGAATATTTTTGTTGTACTCCCTAGTAAAATACTCTTGAAAAATATTTCTGTAAGCTAAAACTTCACTTTTGTCAAGTTTTAAAAATTTTCAAAAACTGTGATGGTACCCCTTTTAAAATACTCAAAAAACGGAGTCTATAAAATTATATGTTAATCATTTATTTCCTTAACTTTGAATATTTTTTGTTGTACTCCCTACTAAAATACTCTTGAAAATATTTCTGTAAGCTAAAACATCACTTGTGTCATGTTTTAAGAATTTTTCAAAACATGTGATGTTACCCCTTTGAAAATTCTCAGGAACTGGAGTCCGTAAAATTATATGTTAGTCCTTTATTTCCTCAAATTTGAATATTTTTTGTTTTACTCCCAAGTAAAATATTCTTGAAATTTTTTTCTGTAAGCTAAAACATGACTTTTGTCAAATTTTAAGATTTTTTCAAAAACTGGGATGGGTACCCCTTTGAAAATTCTAAAAAAAACTGGAGTTTGTAAAATTTTATGTTAATCCATTATTTCCTTAACATTGAATATTTTTCGTTGTACTCCCAAGTAAAATACATTTGAAAATTATTCTTGTAAGCTAAAACATCACTTTTTTCAAGTTTTAAGAAATTTTCAAAAACTCTTATGGTACCCCTTTGAAAATTCTCAAAAATTGAGTCATTAAAATTATAAATTAATCCTTTATTTCCTTAACTTTGAATATTTTTTGTTGTACTCCCTCGTAAAATACTCTTGAAAACTGTGATGGTACCTTATTAAAAATTCTAAAAAAAGTGGAGTCTATAAACATATATGTTAGTCCTTTATTTCTTTAACTTTAAATATTTTTGTTGTATTCCCAACTTAAATACTCTAGAAAAATATTTCTATAAGATAAACCATCACTTTTGTCAAGTTTTAAGAAATTTTCAAAAAACTGTGGTGGTACCCCTTTGAAAATTTTCGAAAAATGGAGTCTGTAAAATTATATGTTAATCCTTTATTTCCTTAACTTTAATTATTTTTTGTTGTACTCCCTAGTAAAATACTCTTGAAAATTATTTTTATAAGCTATAATATCATTTTTGTCAAGTTTTAAGAATGTTTCAAACATTGTGATTGTATCCCTTTGAAAATTTTCAAAAAATGCAGTCTGTAAAATTATATTTGAATCCTTTATTCTTTAAATTTGAATATTGTTTTGTATTCCCTAGTAATATAATCTTGAAAATTGTTTCTGTAAGCTAAAACTTCACTTTTGTCAACTTTTAAGATTTTTTCAAAAACTATGATGGTACCCCCTTGAAAATTTTCAAAAAAATAAAGTTCATAAAATTATATGTTAATCCTTTATTGTTTTAACATTAAATACTTTTTTTTGTCCTCCGAAGTTAAATAATCTTGAAAATTATTTCTGTATACTAAAATATCACTTTTGTCAAATTTTAAGAATTCTTAAAAAACTGGGATGGGTACCCCTTTGAAAATTCCATAACCAAATGTAGTTTGTAAAATTATATGTTAATCCATTATTTCGTTAACTTTGAATATTTTTGTTGTACTCCCAAGTAAAATACTTTTGAAAATTATTCTTGCAAGCGAAAACATCACTATTTTTAAGTTTTAAGAAATTTTCAAAAGCTGTTATTGTACCCGTTTGAAAATTCTCAAAACATTGAGTCATTAAAAGTATATGTTAATCCTTTATTTCCTTAACTTTGAATATTTTTTGTTGTACTGCTTTGTAAAATAGTCTTGAAAATTGTTTCAATAAGCTAAAACATCAGGTTTGACAAGTTTTAAAAAATTTTCAAAAACAGTGATGGTAGCCTTTGAAAATTCTCAAATAATGAAGTCTGTAAAATTATATGTTAATCCTTTGTTTCCTTAACATTGAATATTTTTTGTTTTACTCCCTAGTAAAATACTCTTGAAAATTATTTCTGTAATATAAAACATCACTTTTGTCAAATTTTAAGAATTCTTCAAAAACTATGATGGTACCCCTGTGAAAATTCTTAAAAAATGGAATTTGTAAAATTATATGTTAATCCTTTATTTTCTTAACTTTAAATATTTTTTGTTGTAATCCCTAACAAAATAATCTTGAAAAATGTTTCTGTAAGCTAAAATATCACTTTTTGAAGTTTTAAGAATTCTTCAAAAATTGTGATGGTACCCCCTTGAAAATTCTAAAAAAAGTGGAGTCTATAAAATTATATGTTATTGCTTTATTTCTTTAAATATAAGTATTTTTAGTTGTACTCCCAACTTAAATACTCTAGAAAAATGTTTCTGTAAGAAAAAACATCACTTTTGTCAAGATTTAAGAAATTTTCAAAAAACTGTGATGGTACCACTTTGAAAATTTTCAAAAAATGGAGTCCATAAGATTATATTTAAAATTTTCTTAAACTTTAAATATTTTTTGCTGTACTCCCTAGTAAAATACTCTTGAAAATTATTACTGTAAGCTATAATATCTTTTTTGTCAAGTTTTAAATTGTTTTCAAAATTTGTGATTGTACCTCCTTGAAAATTCTAAAAAAATGCAGTCCGTAAAATTATATTTGAATTCTTTATTTCTTAAAATTTGAATAATTTTTGTAGTAAATAATCTTGAAAAATGTTTTTGTAAGCTAAAACTTCAATTTTGTCAAAAGGTTTAAAATTTTTTCAAAAACTATGATGGTACCCCCTTGAAATTTAAAAAAAAAATGGAGTCTGTAAAATTATATGTTAATCTTTTGTTGCTTTAACTTTAAATATTTTTTGTTGTCCTCCCTAGTTAAATAATTTTGAAAAATGTTTCTGTAAGCTAAAACATCACTTTTTTCAAATTTTAAGAATTTTTCAAAAACTTTGATGCCTTTGAAAATTCTCAAAAAATGCAGTCTGTAAAAAAATATATTAAGCCTTTATTTCCTTAAGTTTGAATATTTTTTAATGTACTCCCAAGTAAAATACTCTTTAAAAATGCTTCTTTTAGCTAAAACATCACATTTGTCAAGTTTTAAGAATTTTTGAAAAACTTAGATGGTGCCCTTTGAAAATTCTCAAAAAATGGAGTCTATAAAATTATATGTTAATCCTTTATTTCCTTTACTTTGAATATTTTTGGTTGTTCTCCCAAGTTAAATACTCTTGAAAATTGATTATATAAGCTTAAATATCACTTTTGTTAAGTTTTAAGTTTTTTTTCAAAAATTTTGATGAACCCCTTTCAAAAATTTCAATAAATGAAGTCTGTAAAATTATACGTTAATCCATTATTTTCTTAAATTTAAATATTTTTTATTATACTCCCAAGTAAAATACTCTTGAAAATTGTTTCTGTAAGCTAAAACATCACATTTGTCAAGTTTTAAAAAATTTTCAGAAACTGTGATGATATCACTATGAAAATTCTCAGAAAATGCAGTATATAAAATTATATGTTAGTCTTTTATTTTCTTAATTTTGAATATTTTTTGTTGTACTCCCTAATAAAATTCTCTTGAAAAATGTTTCGGAATGCTAATCCTTCACTTTTGTCAAGTTTTAAGAATTTTTCAAAAACTATGATGGTGCCCCTTTGAAAATTCTCAAAAAATGTAGTCTGTAAAATTATATGTTAATCCTTTATTTCCTTAACTTTGAACATCTTTTATTTTACTCCCTAATAAAATACTTTTGAAAATTGTTTCTATGAGCTAGAACATCACTTTGGTCAAGTTTTAAGAATTTTTACAAAACTGTGATTGTACCCCTTTGAAAATTCTCAAAAAATGAAGTCTGTAAAATTATGTGTTAATCCTTTATTACTTAAACTTTAAATATTTTTTTTGTCCTCCCTAGTTAAATAATCTTGAAATTTTTTTCTGTAAGCTAAAACATCACTTTTGTGATATTTTAAGAATTTTTTAAAAATTGTGATGCCTTTGAAAATTCTCAAAAAATACAGTCTGTAAAAAAAATATGTTAAGCCCTTATTTTCTTAATTTTGAATATTTTTTGGTACTCCCGAGTAAAATACTCTTGAAAAATATTTCTTTAAGCTAAAACATCACATTTGTCAAGTTTTAAGAATTTTTAAAAAACTGTGATGGTACCCTTCGAAAATTTTCAAAAAATGGAGTCTATAAAATTATATGTTAATCTTTTAGTTTCTTAACTTAGAATTTTTTTTGTTGTTCTTCCAAGTTAAATACTCTTGAAAATTGATCATATAAGCTTAATTATCATGTTTGTTAAGTTTAAAGATTTTTTAAAAAACTGTGATGGTACCCCTTTCCAAATTCTCATAAAACGAAGTCTGTTAAATTATACGTTAATCCATTATTTTCTTAACTTGAAATACTTTTAGTTGTACTCCCAAGTAAAATACTCTTGAAAATAGTTTCTTTAAGCTAAAACATCACATTTGTCATGTTTTAAGATTTTTTCAGAAACTGTGATGGTATCACTATGAAAATTCTAAAAAAATGCAGTTTGTAAAATTATATGTTAATCCTTTATTTCTTTAATTTTGAATATTTTTTGTTGTACTCCTAAATAAAATACTCTTGAAAAATGTTTTGGTATACTAAAACTTCACTTTTGTCAACTTTTAAGAATTTTTCAAAAACTGTGACGATGCCCTTTTGAAAATTCTCAAAAAATGCAGTCTATAAAATTATATGATAATCCTTTATTTCCTTAAATTTGAACATCTTTTGTTTTACTCCCTAATAAAATACTCTTGAAATTTTTTTCTATAAACTAGAACATTACTTTGGTCAAGTTTTAAGAATTTTTAAAAAACTGTGATTGTACCCCTTTGAAAATTTTAAAAAAATGGAGTCTGTAAAATTATATGTTAATCCTTTATTTCCTTAACTTTGAATATTTTTTGTTATACTCCCTAGTATAATTCTCTTTAAAAATATTTCGGTATGCTAAAATTTCACTTTTGTCAAGTTTTAAGAAATTTTCAAAAAACTGTGATGGTATACCCATTGAAAATTCTCAAAAAATACAGGCTGTAAAATTATATGTTAATTCTATATTTCTTTAACTTTGAATATCTTTTGTTGTACTCCATAATATAATACTCATGAAAATTGTTTCTATAAGCTAGATCATCACTTTTGTCATGTTTTAAGAATTTTTAAAAAACTGTGATGACCCCTTTGAAACTTCTCAAAAAAATGGAGCATGTAAAATTATATGTTAATCCTTTATTTCTTTAACATTAAATATTTTTTTGTTGAAAATTATTTCTGTAAGCTAAAAAATCACGTTTGTCAAGTTTTAAGAATTTTCAAAAACTGTGATGCCGTTTAAAATTCTAAAAAAATGCAGTTTGTAAAATTATATGTTAAACTTTTATTTCCTTAAGTTTGAATATTTTTTGTTTTACTCCCAAGTAAAATACTCTTGAAAATTATTTCTTTAAGCTAAAACATCACATTTGTCAAGTTTTAATAATTTTTCAAAAACTGTGATGGTATTCCTTTTAAAATTCTTAAAAAATGAAGTCTGTAAAATTATATGTTAATCTTTTATTTCCTTAAATTTGAATGTTTATTTTGTACTCCCTTGTAAAATACTCTTGAAAAATGTTTCTGTTTGCGAAAACTTCATTTTTGTTAAGTTTTAAGAATTTTTCAAAAACTGTGATGCTACCCCCTATAATTATATGTTAATCCTTTATATCCATAACTTTGAATATTTTTTGTTGATCTCCCAAGTAAAATACACTAAAAAATTGATATATAAGCTTAAATATCACTTTTGTTTTGTTTAAGATTTGTTTAAAAACTGTCATGGTACCCCCTTTGAAAATTCTCAAAAAATGCAGTTTGTAAAATTATATGTTTATCCTTTATTTCTTTAACTTTGAATATTTGCTTTTGTACTCCCACCTAAAATATTCTTGAAAATTATTTCTGTAAGCTAAAACATCACTTTTGTCAAGTTTTAAGAATTTTTCAAAACTTTTGATGGTACCCCTTTGAAAATTCTCAAATAATGGAGTTTGTAAAATTATATGTTAGTCCTTTATTTCCGTAACCTTGAGTATTTTTTGTTGTACTCCCAAGAAAAATACTCTTGAAAATTGTTTCAGTAAGCTAATATATCATTTTTATCAAGTTTTTAGAATTTTTCAAAAATTGGGATGGTACCCTTTTAAAAATTCTCAAAAAATGAAGTTTGTAAAATTATATGTTAATTCATTATTTCTTTAACTTTGAATATCTTTTTATGTACTCCCAAGTATAGTATCTTGAAAATTATTTTCGTAAGCTAAAACATCACATTTGTCAAGTTTTAAGAATTTTTCAAAAAGTGTGCTGGTACCACCTTGAAAAATCTTAAAAATGGAGTCTATAAAATTATATGTTAATCCTTTATTTCCTTAACATTGAATATTTTTTGTTGTACTCCTTAGTAAAATACTTTTAAAAATTGTATTTGTATGCCTAAACATCTCTTTTGTCAAGTTTTAAGAATTTTTCAAAAATTGTGATGGTACCCCTTTGAAAATTCTGAAAACCTGGAGCATATAAAATTATATGTTAATCCTTTATTTCTTTAACATTAATATTTTGTGTTGTACTCCTAAGTTAAACACTCTTGAAAATTGTT
This sequence comes from Caryopteris x clandonensis, assembly GCA_028749325.2. Lineage (NCBI taxonomy): Eukaryota > Viridiplantae > Streptophyta > Magnoliopsida > Lamiales > Lamiaceae > Caryopteris > Caryopteris x clandonensis. Next base: position 11,284,898 of record JAPYKT020000001.1, on the reverse strand, counting down.
TCTGTAAACTAAAACATCTCTTTTGTCAAGTTTTAAGAATTTTTCAAAAACTGTGATTTTACCCTTCTTTGAAAATTCTAAAAAAATGCAGTCTGTAAGATTATATGTTAATCCTTTATTTCCTTAAGTTTGAATATTTTTTGTTGAACTCCCAAGTAAAATACTCTTGAAAATTATTTTTGTAAACAAAAACATCATATTTGTAAAGTTTTAAGAATTTTTCAAAAAATCTGATGGTACCCCTTTGAAAATTCTGAAAAAATGCAGTTGGTAAAATTATATGTTAATCCTTTATTTTCTAAACTTTGAGTATTTTGTTTTGCAATCCCTAGTAAAATACTCTTGAAAAATATTTTTGTATGCTAAAACTAAGTGAAGTTTTAAGAATTTTTCAAAAACTGTGACGATATTCCCTTAAAAATTCTAAAAGAAAAAATGGAGTGTGCAAAATTATATGTTAATCCTTTATTTCCTTAACTTTGAATATTTTTTGTTGTATTCCATAGAAAAACTGTGATGGTACCCCCTATGAAAATTCTGAAAAAATACAATCTCTAAAATTATATATTAATCCTTTATATCCTTAACTTTGAATAGTTTTTTTCGTAATCCCTACTAAAATACTCTTGACACATATTTCTGTAAGCTAAAGCTTCAGTTTTGTCAAGTTTTAATAACTTTTCAAAAACTGTGATTGTACCCCCTTGAAAATTCTAAAAAACATGGAGTCTTTAAAATTATATGTTAATCCTTCATTTCTTTTACTTTAAATATTTTTTGTTGTCCTCCCAAGTTAAATACTCATGAAAAATGTTTATGTAAGCTAAAACATCACTTTTGTCAAGTTTGAAGAATTTTTCAAAAAACTGTGATGGCACCCCTTCGAAAATTCTCAAAAAATAAAGTTTGTATAATTATTTGTTTATCCTTTATTTCCTTAAATTTGAATTTTTTTTTTGTACACCCTGGTAAAATACTCTTGAAAAATGATTCTAAAAGCTAAAATTTCCCTTTTGTCAAGTTTTAAGAATTTTTAAAAAACTATGATGACACTCCTTTGAAAATTCTCAAAAAAATGGAATCTCTAAAATTATATGTTATTCCTTTATTTCTTTAACATTGAATATTATTTGTTTTAATCCTACGTTAAATACTCTTGAAATTGTTTTTGTAAGCTAAAACATCACTTTTGTCAAGTTTTAAGAATTTTAAAAAATTGTGATGGTACCCCTTTGAAAATTCTCAAAAAATGCAGTCTATAAATTATATGTTAATCCTTTATTTCCTTAACTTCGAATTTTTTTTTTGTGTTACTCTCAAGTAAAATACTCTTGATAATTGTTTCTGTAAGCTAAAACATCAAATTTGTCATGTTTTAAGAATTTTTCAAAAACTGTGATGGTACCCCTTGGAAAATCTCAAAGAATACAGTCTGTAAAATTATATGTTAATCCTTTCTTTTCTTACTTTTGAATATTTTTTGTTGTACTCCCTATTACAATACTCTTGAAAAATATTTTTGTATACTAAAACTTCACTATTTGTCAAGTTTTAAGAATTTTTCAAAAACTGTGATTGGTACCCTTTTTAAAATTCTCAAAAAATGGAGTCTGTAAAATTATATGCTAATACTTTATTTCCTTAACTTTGAATAATATTTTGTACTCCCTAGTAAAATACTCTTGAGAAAAGCTTATGTAAGCTAAAACTTTCCATTTTGTCAAGTTTTAAGAATTTTTGAAAAACTGTGACGGTACCCGTCTGAAAATTCTCAAAAAATATAGTCTGTAAAATTATATGTTAATCCTTTATTTCCTTAACTTTGAATATTTTTTGTTGTACTCCCAAGTACAATACCCTTGAAATTTGTTTCTGTAAGCTAAAACATCACTTTTGTCAAGTTTTAAGAATTTTTCAAAAACTGTGGTGGTAGTACCATTTTGAAAATTCTCAAAAAATGCATTCTGTAAAATTATATGTTAATCCTTTATTTCCTTAAGTGTAAATATTTTTTGTTGTACTCGCAAGTAAAATACTCTTGAAAATTATTTCTGTAAGCTAAAACTTCTTTTTTGTCAAGTTTTGAGAATTTTTCAAAAACTGTGATGGTATCCCCTTAAAAATTCTCAAAAAAATGGAGTGTGTAAACTTATATATTAATCCTTTATTTCCTTAACTTTAAATATTTTTTGTAGTACTCCATAGTAAAATACTCTTGAAAATTATTTCTATAAGCTAAAACATAAGTTTTGACAAGTTTTAAGAATTTATCAAAAACTGTGATGGTACCCTCTTTGAAAATTCTCAAATAAAGAATTCTATAAAATAATAAGTTAATCCTTTATTTCCTCAACCTTGAATCTTTTTTTTTTATAATCCATAGTAAAATACTCTTTAATAATGTTTCTGTGAGCTAAAACTTCACTTTTGTCAAGTTTCAAGAATTTAACATTATATGTTAATACTTTTTTTTTAACTTTGAATATTTTTCGTTGTCCTCCCAAGTTAAATACTCTTGAAAAATGTTTTTGTAAGCTAAAACATCACTTTTGTCATGTTTTAAGAATTTTTCAAAAAATCGAGATGATACCCCTTTGAAAATTTTCAAAGAATGAAGTTAGTAAAATTATATGTTAATCCTTTATTTTTTTAACTTTGAATAATTTTTGTTGTACTCCCTAGTAAAAGCTCTTGAAAAAAGTTTATGTATGCTAGAACTTCCCTTTTTGCCAAGTTTTAAGAATTTTAAAAAAACTATGATGGTACCACTTTGAAAATTCTCAAAAAGTCTTATTTGTAAAATTATAGGTAAATCCTTTATTACCTTAACTTTGAATATTTTTTGTTGTGTCAAAAGATCTAAGTCTGGCTGGGGCAGACCTCCTAAGTTAAATACTCTTGAAAATTGTTTCTGTAAGCTAAAACATCACATTTGTCAAGTTTAAATAATTTTTCAAACACTGTGATGTGTACCCCTTGGAAAATTTTCAAAACCTTTAGTCTCTAAAATTATTTGTTAATTCTTTATTTCCTTAACTTTGAATATCTTTTGTTGTACTCCTTAATAAAATACTCTTGAAAATTGTTTCTATAAGCTAGAACATCACTTTTGTCAAGTTTTTAGAAATTTTCAAAAACTTTGATTGTACCCTTTTGAAAATTCTCAAAAAATGGAGTTTGTAAAATTATATTTTAATTTTTTATTTCCTTAATGTTGAATATTCTTTGTTGTACTCCCTAGTAAAATACTCTTGAAAAAAGCTTATGTAAGCTAAAACTATTGTTTTTGTCAACTTTTAAGAAGTTTTCAAAAACTGAGGTGGTACCCATTTAAAAATTCTCAAAAACATGGAGCCTATAAAATTATATGTTAATCCTTAATTTCTTCAACATTAATATTTTTTGTTGTAGTCCTTTGTTAAATACTCTTGAAAATTATTTTTGTAAGCTAAAACATCACTTTTTTCAAGTTTTCTAAATTTTTCAAAAACTGTGATGGTACCTCTTTGAAAATTCTCAAAAAATGTAGTATGTAAAATTATATGTTAATCCTTTATTTCCTTAACTTTGAATATTTTTTGTTGTACTCCCAAGTAAACATCTCTTTTGTCAAGTTTTAAGAATTTTTAAAAAACTGTGATGATACCCTTTTAAAATTCTTAAACTATGCAGTCTGTAAAATTATATATTAATCCTTTATTTCCTCAAATTTAAATATTTTTTAATATACTCAGAAGTAAAATACTTTTGAAAATTGTTTTTGTTAGCTAAAACATTACATTTGTCAAGTTTTAAGAATTTTTAAAAAATTATGATGGTACCTATGGAAAATTCTCAAAAACTGCAGTCTATAAAATTATATGTTAATCCTTTATTTCCTTAACTTTGAATATCTTTTGTTGTACTCCCTAATAAAATACTCTTGAAAATTGTTTCTATAAGCTATAACATCACTTTTGTCAAGTTCTAAGAATTTTTCAAAAACTGTGATTTTACCCCTTTGAAAATTCTAAAACAATGCAGGCTCTAAAATTAGATGTTAATCCTTTATTTTCTTAATTATAAATATTTTTTGTTGTACTCCATAGTAAAATACTTTTAAAAAATGTTTCTGTATGCTAAAACTTCACTTTTGTCGAGTTTTAAATTTTTTTTCAAAAACTGTGATTGTACCCCTTTGAAAATTCTTAAAAAATGTAGTTTGTATATTTATATGTTAATCCTTTATTTCCTTAAATTTGAATATCTTTTTTTGTAATCCCTAATAAAATACTCTTAAAAATTGTTTCTATGAGCTATAACATCACTTTTGTCAAGTTTTAAGAAATTTTCAAAAACTGTGATTGTACCTTTTGAAAATTCTAAAAAAATGGAGTCTGTAAAATTATATGTTAATTCATTATTTCCATAACTTTGAATATTATTTGTTGTATTCCCAAGTAAAATACTCTTGAAAAAAGCTTCTGTAAGCTAAAACTTACTTTTTTGTTAAGTTTTAAGATGTTTTCAAAAACTATGATGGTTTCCTTTTGAAAATTTTCAAAAACATGGAGCCTATTAAATTATATGTTAATCCATTATTTCTTTAACATTAAATATTTTTTTATTGTACTCCTAAGTTAAATACTCTTGAAAATTGTTTCTGTAAGCTAAAATATCAATTTTTCAAGTTTTAAGAATTTTTCAAAAACCGTGACGGTACCTCTTCGAAAACTCTCAAAAAATGCAGTATGTAAAATTATATGTTAATCCTTTATTTTCTTCACTTTGAATATTTTTGTTCTGCTCCCAAGTAAAAATACTTTTGAAAAATGTTTCTGTACGCTAAAACTTCATTTTTATAAAGTTTGAAGAATTTTTCAAAAACTTTGATGGTACCCCTTTGAAAATTCTGCAAAAATAGAGTCTTTAAAATTATATTTAAATCCTTTATTTCCTTCAGTTTGAATATTTATCGTTGTACTCTCAAGTTAAATACTCTTGAAAAATGTTTCTGTAGGGTAAAATTTCATTTTTATCAAGTTTTAAGAATTTTTCAAAAAATCGTGACTTTATACCTCTTTGAAAATTTTCAAAAAATGGAGGTTGTAAAATAATATGTTAATCCTTATTTCCTTAACTTTGTATTTTTTGTTGTACTCCCAAGTAAAATACTCTTGTAAAATATTTGTGTAAGCTAAAACATCACTTATGTCAAGTTTTAAGAATTTTCAAAAACTGTGATAGTATCACATTGAAAATTCTCAAAAAATGGAGTTTGTAAAATTATATATTAATCCTTTATTTACTTAAGATTGAATATTTTTTGTTTTAATCCCAAGTTAAATACTCTTAAAATATTTCTGTAACGTAAAACTTCATTTTTGTCAAGTTTTAAGAATTTTTCAAAAAGCCATGATTCTACCCTTTTGAAAATTCTTAAAAAATGGATAATGTAAAATTATATGTTAATCATTTATTTCATTAACTCTAAATATTTTTTATTGAACTCCAAAGTAAAATACTCTTGAAAATTTTTTCTGTAAACTAAAACTTCACTTTTATCAAGTTTTAAGAAAGTTTCAAAAACTGTGATGGTACCCCTTTGAAAACTCTACAAAAATAGATTCTGTAATATTATATGTCAATCCTTTATTTTCTTTTCTTTGAATATTTTTTGTTTTGCTCACTATTTAAATACTCTTAAAAAATGTTTCTATAGGGCAAAACTTCATTTTCGTCAAGTTTTTAAAAAATTTCAAAAACTGTGACGGTACCTCTTTGAAAATTCTCCAAAAATTGAGCTTGTAAAATTCTATATCAATAAGTTATTTCCTTAACTTTGAATAGTTTTTGTTGTACTACCAAGTTATATACTCTTGAAAAATATTTCTGTAAGGTAAAACTTCATTTTTGTCAAGTTTTAAGAATTTTTCAAAAAGCCGTGATTATACCCCTTCGAAAATTCTCAAAAAAAGGGAGTCTATAAATTTATATGTTACTCCTTTATTTCCTTAACTTTGAATATTTTTTGTTTTAATTCCAAGTAAAATACTCTTGAAAAATGTTTCTGTAAACTAAAACTTCACTTTTGTCAAGTTTTAAGAAATCTTCAAAAACTGTGATGGGCCCTTTGAAAATTCTCCAAAAATAGATTTTGTAATATTATATGTTAATCCTTTATTTCCTTTTTTTTTGAATAGTTTTTGTTGTACTCCCAAGTCAAATACTCTAGAAAAATTCTTCTGTAGGGTAAAACTTCATTTTTGTTAAGTTTTAAGAATTTTTCAAAAACTGTGATCGTGTACACCTTTGAAAATTCTCCAAAAATGGAGTCTGTAAAATTATATGTTAATCCTTAATTTTCTTAAATTTGAATACTTCTTGTTGTACTCCCAATTTGAATACTCTTTAAAAATATTTCTGTGCACTAAAACTTCACTTTTGTCAAGTTTTAAGAATTTTTCAAAAACTGTGATGGTACACCCCTTTGAAAATTCTAAAAAAATGGAGTCTATAAAATTATATGGTAATCCTTTATTTTGCTTATAATTGAATATTTTTGGTTGTACTCCCAAGTAAAAAACTCTTGAAAAATGTTTCTGTAAGCTAAAACATCACTTTTGTCAAACATTATGAATTTTTCAAAAACTGTGATGTACTCCTTTGAAAATTCTCCAAAACTAGAGTCCGTAAAATTTTATTTTAATTCTTTATTTCCTTAACTTTAAATATTTTTTTTGTAATTCCAAGTGAAGTCCTCATGAAAAATGTTTCTCTAAGCTAAAACTTCACTTTTATTAAGTTTTAGGAAATTTTAAAAACTGTGATACCCCTTTGAAATTTCTCCCAAAATAGATTTTGTAATATTATATGTTAAATCATTTATTTCCTTTTCTTTGATTATTTTTGTTGTACCTCCTAGTTAAATACTCTTGAAAAATGTTTCTGTAGGCTAAAACTTCATTTTTGTCAAGTTTTAAGAAAATTTCAAAAACTGTGATGGCACCCCTTTGAAAATTCTTCAAAAATCGGATTTGTAAAATTATCTATTAATTCTTTATTTCCTTAACTTTGAATATTTTTTGTTCTACTCCAAAGTTCAATACTCTTGAAAAATGTTTCTGTACAGTAAAACTTCACTTTTGTGAAGTGTTAAGAATTTTTCAAAAACTGTAGTGTTACTCCCTTTGAAAATTCTCCAAAAATAGAGTCGTAAAATTATATGTTAATCCTTTATTTCCTTAACTTTGAATATTTTTTTTTTACTCCCAAGTTAAATACTCTTGAAAAATATTTCTGTACACTAAAACTTCACTTTTGTCAAGTTTTAAGAATTTTTTAAAAAATGTGATGGTACCCTTTTGAAAATTTTAAAAAAATGAAGTTTATGAAATTATGTGTTAATACTTTATTTTCTTAACTTTGAATATTTTTTGTTGTACACCAAAGTTAAATACTCTTGAAAAATGTTTGTATACACTAAAAATTCACTTTTGTCAAGTATTAAGAATTTATCAAAAACTATAATGATACCCTTTTGAAAATTTTCCAAAATGTCCGTAAAAATATATTTTAATCCTTTATTTCCTTAACTTTGAATATTTTTTATTGTACTCCCAAGTAAAATACTCTTGAAAATTGTTTCTGTAAGCTCAAACATCACTTTTTTCATGTTTTAAGATTTTTTCAAAAATTGTGATGGTACCCCTTTGAAAATTCTCAGAAAATGAAGTCTCTAAAGTTATATGTGAATCCTTTATTTCCTTATCTTTGAATATTTTTGGATGTACTCCCAAGTAAAAAAAACTCTTGACAAATGTTTCTTTAAGCTAAAACATCACTTTTGTCAAGTTTTAAGAAATTTTCAAATATCTTTGATGGTACACCTTTGAATTTTTTTCAAAAAAGTAGTCTGTAAAATTATACGTTAATCCTTTATTTCCTTAACTTAGAATATTTTTTGTTGTACTCCCAAGTTAAATACTCCTGAAAACTATTTTTTTACACTAAAACTTCATTTTTGTAAAATTTAAGAATCTTTCCAAAACTGTAATGGTACCCCTTTGAAAATTCTCCAAAAATGGAGTATATAAAATTATATATTACTCCTTTATTTCCTTAACTTTGATTTTTTTGTTGTACTGCCATATATAATTCTCTTCAAAATTGATTCTATAAGCTCAAACATCACTTTTGTCAAGTTTTAAGAATGTTTCAACATCTGCCCCTTCGAAAAATCCCAAAAATTGAAGTTTGTGAAATTATATGTTAATCTTTTATTTCCTTAACTTTGAATATTTTTTGTTGTACTCCCGCGTAAAATACTCTTCAAAATTATTTCTGTAAGCTCAAACATCACTTTTTTCATGTTTTAAGAATTTTTCAAAAATTGTGATGGTACCCTTTGAAAATTCTCAGAAAATGGAGTCTATATATTATTTGTTTCTGTACTCCCAAGTAAAAAACTCTTGACAAATGTTTCTGTAAGCTAAAACATCAGTTTTGTCAAGTTTTAAGAATTTTTCAAAAACTGTGATGGTACACCCATTTAAAATTATTTGTTAATCCTTTATTTCCTTTTGAATATGTTTTTGTACTCCCAAGTTAAATACTCTTGAAAAATGTTTCTGTACACTAAAACTTTACTTTTTGTCAAGTTTTAAGAATTTTTCAAAAACTATAATGGTACTCTTTTGAAATTCTCTAAAAATGGAGTCTGTAAAATTATATTTAAATCCATTATTTCCTTAACTTTGAATATTTTTTGTTGTATTCCTAAGTAAAATACTCTTCAAAATTGTTTCTGTAAGCTCAAACATCACTTTTGTCATGTTTTAAGAATTTTTAAAAAACTTTGATGGTATCCCTTTGAAAATTCTCAAAAAATGGAGTCTGTAAAGTTATATGTTAATCCTTTATTTCCTTATCTTTGAATATTTTCTGTTGTACTCCTAAGTTAAAAACTCTTGAAAAATGTTTCCGTAAGCTAAAACATCACTTTTGTTAAGTTTTTAAGAGTTTTTGAAAAACTAATATCCCTCTCTCATATCAATAAGGGCTCCCGCGGTGGCTAAAAATGGTCTACCTAAAATCAATGGCATTTCGTGGTCTTCTTCCATATCCAATAGAACAAAGTCCATGGGAAATATGACCTTGTCCACTTTCAAGAGCACATTTTCTATAATTCCTTTTGGGTACTTTATAGACCTATCAGCAAGTGGTAATATGATGGAGGATGGATTCACCATTCCTCAGCCCAACTTCTTGAATAAGGATAATGGCATTAAATTGATGTTTGCCCCCAAATCATACGACACTTTAATAAAGTGAGTGTTACCAATTTCACATAGAATTGTATAGATTCCTAGATCCTTCAACTTTTGTAGAAGCTTTCTTTGGAGAATTGTACTACACTTCTTCGTTAGATTAATTGTCTCATGATCTTCAATTCTCCTTTTCTTTGCCAAAATTTCCTTCAATAATTTTGCATTGTTAAGCATATGTTCAATAGCTAATTGATAATTTCTTAAATATTTCCAAGAAATTCGTGAATTGTGTCTCTTTTGCATACTCCCTTAGCCTTTGTGGAAATGAAAATGGTGGAACATATACAAGGGGTGGCACATATTTGGCTTTCTTTGCTTCTTCTCGCAGATCCACTCTCTCAATTTTCTTTTCTTCTTTGTTAGGTAGTCTGTCCATCATATGTATGGCATTACATTGCTCCTTTGGGTTGATTTCCATATTGCTAGCAAATTGACCTTTTTGTTGTTGGCTACCCATTGCTTTAGCCAATTGACCCAATTGTATCTCCAATGATTTAATTTGGGCTCCCATATTGGTTGTGAACTTTTTCACCATGATTGGTAAATTGTTAACCTTTGTTGCCTCTATATCCATTCTTTGCTTTGTGGTTTGCATAAAGGATGCAAGTATATTCTCCAAATTTGGTTTCTTTCCATCATTTATAACTCCATTTGTAATAGAGAAACTGGGTAGTGGTTGTATAAAATTGTTCGGATTAGAATAATTGAGTCTATATATTTACCCAAACTAATTTTGTCTATAATTATCATTGTAGCCTCGTCCTTGCATAAAATTCTTATCCTCCGGTGTGTCTTGGGCTATGATTGTTTGTTCTTGAATATTTTTAGATGGTGACATGGCATTCTTAGTCAACAATGTGATGGGTTGGGCCATGGTAGCCATTTGTGCAAATAAGTTTTTCATTCCATCATCATTTTAGAAATTTCAACTACCTTTCTTACTGAATTCCTTTGTGATGGTCATTGTGCACTGTTTGAGGCAATTGTTTCAAGCAAGTCTATGGCTTGATCAACAGAAAATGATAATAGAGCTCCTCCTATGGCTACATCAATTAGATTTCAGTTAGCTCAAATAAACCGTTATAGAAATGACATACCTGATGATCGGTTGCAAATCCATGCGGGGTGCACTTTCTTAAGAGGTCTCTAAACCGCTCTCATGCTTCATGCAAAGGCTCTTGATCGAATTATCTAAACAATGTGATCTCCTTCTTTAATCTCAATGTCATACAAGGTGGATAATATTCATTGAGGAATTTCTTACATAAATATAACCATGTCTGAACTAATTCCTCATCTAAAGATTGGTACACTGCTTCGCTTTATCCCTCAAAGGGAACAAAAACAATTGAAGCCTTATTACATAGGTTCCCACACTTTTCATTTTGATGGTGTCACTAATTTCCAAAAATTGTGCCAGATGTGCATTGGGATCTTCTAATGCACCACCACCAAATTGATTCGGTTGTACCATAGATATCAAGGAAGGTTTAAGCTCAAAATTGTTTGCACCAATGGTTGGTAATCATCCTCCGTAATTTTCAACCATTAGGGGTTCTAAAGCCTCTCGAAGGGGAGGAGCACCAATCGGCGGGGCTTTAGGGTGTTGTTGTTATCTCATCAAAGGTCGCAACTCCTCCATCGCTTTACGCATTATTTCTGTTTCCTCCATTTTATTTACTCGTGTTCTTGAAGTGTTTCTATGTCAGATAGTCGTTTCGATCTCTAGATCAATTAGTATTAACTTGCACCTTTGAATCGAGTGTTCATAAACTACATGCAAAAACACGACACAAATCAAATAGAGAGCTAAAAACTTTAAACTAAACTATAATATACACTTTAAATTAAAGTTTAATGTCTAAAATAAATATTAGTTGTAAATTACACCAGTACCCGGCAACAACGCCATAAACTTGTTCGCTAATTAATTTCACTTAAAATATGACTCGCAAGTACATGAGGCAATTTGTAGTAAAATATTTGTGAAACATGTATCGTATCCACAGGGATTGTATATGATAAAATCAATAGAGTGTTCCTTTATAACAATATACTTTATCTAAAGAACTGAAGAATTTTGATTACTTTTGTAAACCAAAATAAAACAATTAAGATGTTGAAATAGATATCAAATCAGATTCAAACAACTAAAAATTTCAAAGATTATATGGGATCGAGGGACATGCATTCATATGACTTCCTTTAATGTATGAAACCATATTTTATTTATATATTTGTAGGAGAATCACTAATATAACTAGATCCTCGATTCGAGTTAGATCTAAATATAGAGTAGATAAAACTGATCATTATAAAGATATTATCGAACTCCCAATCATGCCTTGGATCTATTCTCATTGCAATACTTACTAACTCCCAATCTATCAAGTTCATGATATACATTCCTAATCTGTTAATCAATTACCCCATCCTGGGCAATAATGGATTAACTACACATATGCAATTATTCACAATATAATTTCCTACGACATTTAAATCAAGGAAGCATAAACAAATATAGTAAATAAAATATTCATTAAAGAAAAATATATGAATCCATAATCATGCAATCCCTTTGAAAGTTCTCAAAAAATGGAGTCTTAAAATTATATTTTAATCCTTTATTTTCTTAATTTTGATTGTTTTTTTTGTACTCCCAAGTAAATACTCTTGAAAATTGTATCTGTACACTAAAACATCACTTTTGTCAAGTTTTAAAAAAAATTCAACAACTATGATGGTATCCCTTTGAAAATTCTCAAAAAATGGAGTCTTTAAAATTATATGTTAATTCTTTATTTCCTTAAATTTGAATATTTTTTTAATGTACTCCCTAAAATACTCATTAAAATTGTTTATGTAAGCAAAAACATCACATTTGTCAAGTTTTAGGAATTTTTCAAAAACTATGATAGTACCCATTTGAAAATTCTCGAAAAATGGAGTCTGTAAAATTATATGTTAATCCTTTATTTCATTATATTTGAATCTTTTTTATTGTACTCCTTAGTAAAAGTTTCTTGAAAAATGTTTCTGTAAGCTAAAACTTCACTTTCGTGAAGTTTTAAAAAAAATTCAAAAACTGTGATGGTACCCCTTTGAAAGTTCTCAAGAAATGGAGTTTGTAAAATTATATGTTAATCTTTTATTTTCTTAACTTTTAATATCTTTTGTTGTACTCCCAAGTAAAATACTATTGAACATTGTTTCTCTAAGCTAAAACATTAATATTGCCAACTCTTAAGAATTTTTCAAAACCTCTGATGTCACCCTATTAAAATTCTCAAAAGATGGAGTTTTAAAAATTATTTGTTAATCATTTATTTCCTTAACTTTGAATATTTTTTGTTGTACTCCCTAGTAAAATACTCTTGAAAAATGTTTCTTTAAGCTAAAACACCACTTTTGTCAAATTTTAAGAATTTTTCAAAAAATGTGATGGTACACCTTCGAAAGTTCTCAAAAAATGGAGTATATAAAATTATATGTTAATCCCTTATTTCCTTAATTTTGAATTTTTTTTTGTACTTCGAAGTAAAATACTCTTGAAAATTATTTCTGTACACTAAAACATCACTTTTGTCTAGTTTTAAGAATTTTTCAAAAATTGTGATGTACCCCTTTGAAAGTTCTCAAAAAGTGGAGTCTGTAAAATTATATGTTAATCCTTTATTTCCTTAACTTTGAATTTTTTTTGTTGTACTCCCTAGTAAAATACTTTTGAAAAATATTTCTGTAAGCTAAAATATTACTTTTGTCAAGTTTTAAGAATTTATCAAAAACTATGATGGTACCCCTTTGAGAGTTCTCAAACTATGGATTTTGTAAAATTATATGTTAATCCTTAATTTCCTTAAATTTGAATATTTTTTGTTGTACTACAAAGTAAAATACTCTTGAAAATTGTTTCTATATGCTAAAACATCAATTTTTTCAAGTTTTAAGAATTTTTTAAAAAATGTGATGGTACCCCTTTGACAATTTTAAAAAAAATGGGGTTTGTAAAATTATATGTTAATCCTTCATTTCTTTGACTTTTGAATATTTTTTGTTATACTCCCTAGTAAAATACTCTTGAAAAATGTTTCTGTATGCTAAAACGTCACTTTTATCAAGTTTTAAAAATTTATCAAAAACTGTGATGTCACCCCTTTGAGAGTTCTGAAAAAATAGTGCTTGTAAAATTATATGTTAATCTTTATTTCCTTATATTTGAATATTTTTTTGTTGTACGCCCAAGTAAAATACTCTTGAAAATTGTTTCTATACATTAAAACATCAATTTTGTCAAGTTTTAAGAATTTTACAAATACAGTGATGGTACCCCTTTGGAAATTCTCGAAAAATGAGTCTATAAAATTATATGTTAATTCTTTATTTCCTTAACTTTGAATATTTTTGTTGTACTCCCTAATAAAATACTCTTGAAAAAATGTTTCTGTAAGCTAAAACATCACTGTTGTCAAGTTTTAAGAATTTTTCAAAAACTATGATAGTACCCCTTTGAAAGTACCTTTGAAAGTTCTCAAAAAATGGAGTCTGTAAAATTAAATGTTATTCCTTTATTTCCTTAAATTTGAATATTTTTTGTTGTACTCCCAAGTAAAATCCTCTGGAAATTTGTTTCTATAAGCTAAAAATATCACTTTTATCAAGTTTTAAGAATTTTTCAAAAATTGTGATGGTACCCTTTTGAAAATTCTCAAAAAATGGAGTATGTAAAATTATATGTTAATCCTTCATTTCCTTAACTTTCAATATTTTTTGTTGTACTCCCTAATAAAATACTCTTGAAAAAATGTTTCTGTAAACTAAAACATCACTTTAGTCAAGTTTTAAGAATTTTTAAAAAACTATAACTATACCCCTTTGAAAGTTCTCAAAAAATGGAGTTTCTAAAATTATATGTTAATCCTTTATTTCTTTCAATTTGAATATTTTTTGTTGTAATCTCAAGTTAAATTTTATTGAAAATTATTTCTTTAAGCTAAAACATCAGTTTGTCAAGTGTTAAGAATTTTTCAAAAACTATGATGGTACCCCTTTGAAAATTATCAAAAAAGAAGTCTGTAAAATTATATGTTAATCATTTATTTTCTTAAGTTTTAATATATTTTGTTGTACTCCCTAGTAAAATACTTTTCAATAATAATTTTGTTAGCTAAAACTTCACTTTTGTCAAGTTTAAAGAATTTTTCAAAAAACTGTGATGGTACCCCTTTGAAAATTCTCAAAATACGGAGTCAGTAAAATTATATGTTAATCCTTGAGTTCCTTAACTCTAAATATTTTTTGTTGTACTTCCAAGTAAAATACTCTTGAAAATTGTTTCTATAAGCTGAAACATCACATTTTTCAAGTTTTAAGAATATTTAAAAACTGTGATGGTACCCCTCTGAAAATTCTCGAAAAAAATGGAGTCTATAAAATTACATATTTATCATTTATTTCTTTAAATTTAAATATATTTTTGTACACCCAGGTAAAATACTTTTGAAAAATGTTTCTATAAGCTAAAACATCAATTTTGTCAAGTTTTAAGAATTTTTACGCCTTTGAAAATTCTAAAAAAAAATTGAAACTTGTAAAATTATATGTTAATCCTTTATTTCCTTTACTTTGAATATTTTTTGTTGTAATCCCTAGTAAAATACTCTTGAAAATTGTTTCTATAAGCTAAAACATCACATTTGTCAAGTTTTAAGATTTTTTCAAAAACTGTGATGGTATCCCATTTGAAAATTCTCAAAAAAATGGAGTATATAAAATTATATGTTAATCCTTTATTTCTTTAACTTTAAAAATTTTTTGTTGTACACCCAAGTTAAATACTTTTGAAAAATATTTTTTGTAAGCTAAAGTGTCAAGTTTTAAGAAATTTTCAAAAACTGTGATGGTAACCCTTTTAAAATTCACAAAAAATGGAGTCTATAAAATTATTTGTTAATCTATTATTTCCTTAACTTTGAATATTTTTTATTGTACTCGTTAGTAAAATACTCTTGAAAATTGTTTCTATAAGCTAAAACATCGATTTTGTCAAGTTTTAAGAATTTTTCAAAAAACTGTGATGGTACCCCTTTGAAAATTCTCAAAAAATTGGAGTTTATAAATTATATGTTAATCCTTTATTTATTTAACTTTAAATATTTGTTTGTATTTCAAATTCAAATACTCTTTAAAAATTATTTTGTAAGCTAAAACATCACTTTTGTGAAGTTATAAGAATTTTCCAAAAAACAGTGATGGTACCCCTTTGAAAATTCTAAAACAATGGAGTCTGTAAAATTATATGTTAATCCTTTATTTTCTTAACTTTGAATATTTTTTTTTGTACTCCCAAGTAAAATACTTTAGAAAATGGTTTCTGTAACCTAAAACATCACTTTTGTCAAGTTTTAAGAATTTTTCAAAAACTGTGATGGTATACCTTTGAAAATTCTAAAAAAAATGGAGTACGTAAAAGTATATGTTAATCTTTAATCTCCTTAACTTTGAATATTTTTTGTTGTTCTCCCTAGTAGAATCCTCTTGAGAAATGATTTTGTAAGCTAAAACTTAACTTTTGTCACGTTTTAAGAATTTTTCAAAAACTATGATGGTACCTCTTTGAAAATTCTCAAAATAATGGAGTCTATAAAATTATATATTAATCCTTTATTTTCTTAACTATGAATATTTTTTGTTGTACTACTAAGTAAAATACTCTTGAAAATTGTTTCTGTAAGCTAAAACATCACTTTTGTCAACTTTTAAGAATTTTTCAAAAATTGTGATCCCCTTTGAAAATTGTCAAAAAATGGAGTCGGTAAAATTGATAAATCTATGTAATAGAGTTATTTTCGTACCTTTAAACTTAAAATTATGTAAAAAATAGTGATGAGTTTAGCAAATTTTAGTATAATATAGTAGAATTAGATCATTATTTTGTTTTGTACTTTGTATAACATTAAATGTTTAATTTTTTCTTAATCTTATGTAAAAAAACAAGGCTGGAGTTGAACTTGAAAAATCGAAGATAAAAGTGCAGACTGGTTCTGGAAGTCCCCAGTTCCTGGGACCAATGCTGCAACAACACTGGAAGTAAATTTTTTGACCCAGGAAATTCGAACCAGACTGCTGACTGTGTAAATTAATACTGCCAAGTTGGCGTGGACCAGCTTTTAAAGTAGAGGAGTGACTGAATCAGTAGGGGAATAATCATGGGCTAACTAAATGGGCTACCTAATGTGGAAAGGATTGGTGGGCTTTCATCATCATCAGCCAAAGGAAGTAGGCAGCAACACAATAGGGGGAAATAAGACAACAATAGCACGCAGGGAACAGGAACAAGCACAGCAGCTGGAATTCGAACGAAAAGATCATCATTCTTAGCATATTTTTAGCTACAATTCGAGGGAAAAGAAGAAAATGACAACAAGAAGGAGAAGAAGAAGGAAGCTAAAAAAAACAGCACTCCCAACAGCTTATTCCTCTCTTCTTTCTCTCTTTTTATTCCTCTGTTTTTTGGAATTTAATTCAAATACTATGTATGATGAATTAGACATTTGGATTGTATTTTATAAGCTAATCATGAGCTAAACATATTGAAGACTTGAATTGCTAATGGACTTTGAATCGTTTTATTGAGACTTTTATGCATTGTTGAGTGATTTGTGCTATTGTTCATTCTAGTGTGCCTATGGTTAATATTTGTTATTGTTTGGCTAGCAATGATGAATTGATAGCTAGATTTAATACTGGAAAGGTTAGGTCTAATGGAAATTGCTTGAATGATGCAAGTTTATAACTGTTTCTAGGTTGTAGTTGTGAATGGTATAGGAATATATTGTTCACCTAGCATAACTAAACAAATTGATACTTACATCGATGTTCCAATTTGTATTAGGCATAGGAATATGTTCAATTAGAAAAAGGAATGCGTAACATAGCATTTGGCAAAATTCTATGTGCTGGGAGAGAATTCTTGTTAACTTTGGGGCATTTCACTCAAAAACAATACCGTTGAACATTGATCAATAAAATCCAATTCAAAAGAAAATTAGTAATTCAAGTCTATATCTCTATCTTATGAAATTTCTTGTTGTTATTGGTTGTGAATTGAACAGCATATTGTTGGAAATATTTTCTTTAATTCTTTGCTTGAATTGTGGAAGTAGAACCAAACCATCCACCCAAATTATTATTCATTTCCTTAGTTAAAATTGCTAGTAATTGGTATTTGCAATTTATTTTAAATTCAATCCCTGTGGAGACGATAAACACATCATTATATTATGTGTGTGACTACATGCACTTGCATATCCACAACAAGTTTTTGGCGCCGTTGCCGGGATTGTAATTAATTTTTTTTGTGATATCGATAACTTTGTAGTTTATTTCTTTTATTTTGTTCTAGTCTTGATTGTTGTTCTTGTGCTTCAATAGGCTGATTTTGTGTATGAACGAGCAACAAGATTTTGGACTAGCTTCTTTTGACCCCGAGATTGAACGCACATTTAGAAGAGAAAGAATGGAACAAAGAGTACAGTGGACTCAATATCAAAGCAACATGGCCGAAGAGGATGTAAATGTGGTTGCCAATGCAATCGTGATGGCCGATGAATGAGAGAGAGCCATAAGGGAGTATGCTGCCCCAATGTTCAATGACCTTAATTCGGGCATCATTCAACCTTAACTCAAGCACCTCAATTTGAGTAGAAGTCGGTGATGTTCCAAATGTTACAAATGGTGGGTCAATTTAGCGGGCTAGCCACTGAAGATCATCATCTTCATCTTCGTTCATTTTTAGAGATGAGTGACTCTTTCAAGCTCCAAGGTGTTACGGAGGAGGTCTTGAGGCTGAAATTATTCCCTTTCTCATTGAGGGATCGAGCTAGAACATGGCTTAACATTTTTCCACCAGATTCTATTGCTTCTTGGAATGATCTTGCCGATAAATTTTTGATGAAATACTTTCCTCCTACAAAAAATGCCAAGTACTGGAATGAGATTATTTCTTTCCAACAATCGGAGGATGAATCAGTGTGTGAAGCTTGAGAGAGATTCAAGGAATTATTGAGGAAGTGCCCCCACCATGGTATTCCTCATTGTATCCAAATGGAGACTTTCAACAATGGTCTTAATGCTTCTACTCGCATGGTGTTGGATGCTTTGGGAAATGGACCTATTCTTTCTAAATCATACAATGATGCATATGAAATCTTGGAGAGGATTGCCAACAATAACTATCAATGGTCCAATACAAAAGCACCAACCGGTAAGAAAACGGCAGGAATTTATAAAGTAGATGCATTGACAGCTTTCATAGCTCAAGTTTAATCCATGAGCAACATTTTGAAGAACTTAAGTTTGGGGGGAATGGCACCAATAGTCCCTATAGAACACATTTGATTGTTGTCCTTCCAACCCAGCCTTGGTTTGCTACATGGGAAATAAAAACTCCAACCGCAACAATCTATATTCCAACTCCTATAATCCGGGGTGGAGGCAACATCCAAATTTCTCTTGGGGAGTCAAGGCAGCAACTTGAACAATGCACCAATGCAAGACAAGCCTAACTTTATACCGGGATTCTCCAATCAACAACAACAACAAAGGTTTCCTCCACAAGCTACCCTAACCAACTCTCTTGAAAATTTGATGAAGGAGTATATGGCTAAGAACGATGCAATGATTCAAATTCAAGCAACTTCGTTGAGAAATCTTGAGGTTCAAGTGGCGCAATTAGCAAATGAGCTGAGAAATCGACCTCAAGGTGCTTTGTCAAGTGATAATGAAAATCTAAGAAGAGAGGATAAAGAGCAAGGCTGTCACATTGAGAAATGGTAAGGATTTAGAGTTGAATGTCTAGGAATCTAACCAGGGAAATGAGTCCACTTCAATCCAAGGGGATTGTGAAACAGAAAAACAAGGTAGAAATTCGAATTTAATTACCACAGAATCTGCCCAGAAAGCTTCAGCACCAATTCAGCAAATTGTAGAGCAGCAAACATGTGCAAAACTGCCACCTCCATTTCCTCAATGTTTTCAAAATCAGCAATAAGATGTCCAATTCTGGAGATTCTTAGATGTTTTAAAGCAGTTCCACATCAACATTCCATTGGTGGAGGCCTTGGAACAAATGCCCAATTATGTAAAGTTTTCGAAGGACATCTTGACCAAAAAGAGACGGCTTTGAGAGTTGGAAATGATTGCTTTAACCGAAGGATCCACTGCAATTTTCAAAAATAAAATTCCTCCTAAATTAAAGGATCCAGGGAGTTTTACTATCCCTTGTTCAATTGATGGTAGAGATGTTGGTAGAGCTTTATGTGATTTGAGAGCAATTATAATTTGATGTCTACGTCTATTTTCAAGAAACTCGAGATTAGAGAAGCAAGACCAACCACCATAATATTGCAATTGGTCGATCGATCCATGGCACATCTGGAGGGTAATATTGAAGTTATTTTGGTGCAAGTGGATAAGTTCATCTTTTCAGTTGACTTCATCATTCTTGATTATAAAGTAGATCATGAGGTTCGAATTATTTTGGGGAGACCATTTCTTGCCACTGGGAGAACATTGATTGATGTTCAAAATGGAGAGCTTACAATGAGGGTCAATGATCAACAAGTGACTTTTAATGTGTTCAATGCTATGAGGTTCCCAGATGAAATTGAAGATTGCTCCTTTGTGAATGTTATTAACACTATTGTGAAGACATTATTATGGGGATGACCTCTCTTAACCAAAATGATAAGACAAGTGATGATGAAGGAGCACAAGTCAAATGGGTGGAGCCTAAGCAATTATAGACCAAATTTGAGAGACACTTTGAATCTTTGGATCTATCGGAAAGGAATTTCACACCATCTAAGCCATCAATTGAAGAACCACCAAGGTTAGAATTAAAGACTTGGCCTAATCATTTGAAGTATGCTTACTTGGGAGAAGAAAAGACATTACCCGTGCTAATTTTTGCATCATTGAGTCTTAAAAAGGAAATTTTGTTGCTCAATGTGTTGAGGAAAACAAAAAGGTAATAGGGTGGACAATGGCGGATATCAAGGGAATAAGTCCTTTTCTTTGTATGCATAAATTTTTGCTAGAAGAGAGTTGCAGTAAATCTGTCGAACACCAAAGAGGGATCAACCACATTATGAAGGAAGTGGT
Source organism: Caryopteris x clandonensis (assembly GCA_028749325.2). NCBI lineage: Eukaryota > Viridiplantae > Streptophyta > Magnoliopsida > Lamiales > Lamiaceae > Caryopteris > Caryopteris x clandonensis. Next base: position 11,264,430 of record JAPYKT020000001.1, on the reverse strand, counting down.
GAAAATGGAAGTAATCAAATAGCTCAATGCCGGAATTATCTACCCAATCTCGAATAGCTCTTGGGTCAGCCCGATTCAATGTGTTCCCAAGAAAGGTGGAGTCACTGTGGTGGAAAATTAAAATAATGAGTTAATTCCCACAATAACGGTGACGGGATAGCGTGTTTGCATAGATTATTAGAAGCTAAACAAGGCCACAAGAAAATATCATTTTGCGCTACCATTCATTCATCAAATGTTGGTTAGATTAGCAAGGAAGGAATGATATTGTTTTCTTTACGGGTAAGATTACAATCAAATATCTATTGCTCCGGAAATTGAAGAGAAGACCATTTTCACATGCCCTTATGGTACATTTGCTTTCTGGAGAATGCTATTTTGATTATGTAATGCCCCTGCCACCTTTCAGTGATGCATGATGGCTATCTTTTCCGACATGGTGGAGAAATCTCTTGAGATATTTATGGATGATTTTTGGGTATTTGGTGAAACTTTTGATACTTGTTTGGCTAACTTGGAACAAGTACTTGAGAGATGTAAATAAACCAACTTGGTTCTTAATTGGGAGAAATGCAATTTCATGGTACAAAAAAGAATTGTCTTCGGACATCGTATTTCTCATCATGGAATCGAAGTGGATAGAGCAAAGATTGAGGTAATTGATAAGCTACCACCACCTACCACAGTTAAGGGCATTTGAAGCTTTTTGGGGCAAGCGAGATTCTACCGGAGGTTTATCAAAGATTTTTCAAAAATATCCAAGCCTCTTTGTTCTCTACTTGAGCACAACCGGTCCTTCAAATTCACAAAGGAGTGTCAAGAAGCATTTTCGACCTTGAAGAAAGCACTTGTGTATGCCCCGATTATTGTTCCCCTGGATTGGTGTCTTCCTTTTGAATTAATGTGTGATGCTAGTGATTTTGCCATTGGTGTTGTGCTCGGGCAAAGAAGAAATATGGTATTCCACTCTATTTATTATGCTAGCAAGACATTGACGGATCCTCAATTAAATTACACAACCACTGAAAAGGAGCTCTTGGCCGTGGACTTTGCATTTGACAAATTTCAAGCTTATTTGGTGGGAACTAAGATGGTTGTATACATGGATCATTAGGCTATAAAGTATCTTGTTGCTAAGAAAGATGCCAAATCAAGACTCATTTGATGGGTGTTACTTCTTCAAGAATTTGACTTGGAAATTCGAGATAGGAGAGGAACTAAGAATCAAGTGACCGACCATTTATCTAGGCTTGAAGGTGAAGGTGAAGAGAAGAATGAAGGGCCTATTAAGGAGACATTTCCTGATGAACAAATCTTGGAGGTTTATCAAGTTTTAACACCGTGGCATGCTGATTTTGTGAATTATTTGGTGAGTGGGTTGACTTCTCTCAATTTAAATAGTGAACAACTCAAGAAATTATTCCATGATTTGAAGTCATATTATTGGGATGATCCTTATCTTTACAAGCAATGCCCCGATCATATATTGAGACGATGTGTACCCGAAGAGGAAGTACCAAACATTTTGGATCATTATCATTCTTATGCATATGGAGGTCATTTTGGGGGACAAAGGATAGCAGTTAAGGTTTTTCAATCGGGATATTATTGGCCTTCTATTTCAAAGATGCTCATAACTTTGCAAAGAATTGTGATAGGTGCTAACGGGTAGACAATATTTCGGCAAGGAACGAGATACCTTTGAACAACATTCTTGAGGTGGAACTCTTTGATGTGTGAGGAATTGACTTCATGGGGCCATTTCCTCCTTCTTTTGGAAATTTGTATATATTGGTGACCGTCGATTACTTGTCCAAATGGTTTGAAGTTGTGGCAAGTCCTAAGAATGATGCTAAAGTGGTTATGAAATTTCTACATAAGCATGTGTTCACTCGTTTTGGCACTCCAAGATCCCTTATAAGTGAAAAAGGCACCTACTTTGTGAACAAGCTCTTGGCTACATTTTTTGGCTAAGTATGATGTGAGACACAAGATTGCTATAGCTTATCAGTCTCAAACAAATGGCCAAGCCGAGCTCTCCAATAGAGAAATTAAAAGCATACTTGAGAAGGCCGTGAATCTTAATCGAAAGGATTGGTCCCAAAGATTGGAGGATGATTTATGGGCATATCGGACAGCCTTCAAGACACCTTTGGGCATCTCTCCATATCGATTGGTGTTCAGGGAAGCATGTCATTTACCCGTGGAGTTAGAACATAAAGTATATTGGGCCATCAAGAAACTCAACATGGACCTTCAAGCTGCCGGTGCACTTCGAAATTGCAATTAAATGAGCTGAATGAAATGAGATTGTTCTCCTGTGAAAATGCCAAACTCTACAAAGAAAAAACTAAGAAGTGGTATGATAGGAGGATTCAGCCTAGAGTCTTTGAGAAGGGGCAATGAGTTCTACTTTTCAACACTCGCCTTAAGTTGTTCCCTGGAAAATTGAAGTCTCGATGGTTCGGACCATTTCTTGTGACTAAGGTGTACCCTTATGGAGTTGTTGAATTAAAGGAAGAGCACTCGAGAAGAGAATTTAAAGTGAATGGACAGCAAATCAAACATTATTAGGGAGGGGAGGTCGATCAAATGAAGACCTCCATCACTTTGGATAAACCATGACAAGGGCGGTGATTTTGGGTTGCTATGTTTTTAAAAGAATTAATTGTTTAGAGCAATCCAAAACTATATTTTTGTATATATGTAAATATATAAATATATATATATATCCAATGTAAATTGTATTACCTCGACTTAGTAGGTTATTAAGTTTTAAATCACTAATGCTTGCACTCATTCCATTTTCCATAAGGTGTGCTCGAAAAAAGAAAGCATGGACTTTGATGAACAACTGCTATTTTGGAATCACATCAGTGTTGACTATCAAATGGAAGCAACCTAATTTGGTGATGGAAGGGACAGCTACATAAGATTATAATATTGCCCAGTTTGCTGCAGCATCTCACATAGCAACTAGGCATAAAAAAAAATGCAGTTTGCGGCAGCATCTCGTGTAGCAACTGGGCATAAATTCGCAAAAAACAAAAAAACAAAAAAGGAATACAGGACTTGAAGGGCAAAAAGGGAATTTCACCCTTTTCTTCTAAAAAGCCAGCCCATAAGAAACCCCACCTCCCCCCAGACACCCATTTCGGCCGCCCTCTCTTCCCACCACCGCTGCTACTGCAACTTGCTATCGCTGCTCCCCATCGTCCTCATCACTGGTTCAGCTACTGCTACTTCTTTTGTCGCTGCTGCTATCCTCTCCATCTTGCCGCTACTCTCTTATTCTCACCACTATCGCCGCCGCTGCTGCTTTTCGCTACACCGTCGACCACTATCGTTGTTGTTCTCTTCTCTTTATCACTGCAACCCTCATCCATCCCTTCCACTATCGCTACTCTCCATTTCCGCCGCTGCTCTCTATTTCTGCCACTACCATCCTCATCGTCCACCCCGCACTCACCGCCGCCGTTCATAGCCGTCGCCGATATAAGCCTCCTGTTGCACCTCATTTCAGTTCCATCATGCCGAGGGTCAAACAATGTGCCAAGAAACTTCATAAAATTAACCCGTTCAGCTTCGAAGAAGCCCAGGAGAGGTACGACTCATTCATTTCAAAGAAGGATATCTACCCCGAATGCAGGTTCCTAGGCCAACCCAATTCATTTGTCGGCATAACTCAGTGGCTGGCTGACAACATCAAGCAAAGAAAATGGGAAGCCCTTTGTCTCCACTTCAAAGAAGCTACGACCAATTGGGTTAAGGAGTTTTACTCCAACATTATCGACTTTGAAGTGGAGCACGTCATTGTTTGGGAGACAAAATATCATATTTTCTGCTGCAGCCGTCAACAAGTTCTTTAAGCTTCCAAATATCAAGTGCTAGTATGTTGAAATGGTTGAAAATACCATCGATGAGCACCTTGAGGAGATCGTTCACACCGTGGCTCGGGAAGGAATTGAATGGAATATTAGTTCGGGCGCCTTTACTTTTAGCGGACGAACTTGCAGCCTCAAGCCCGCATATGGTACAATTTTGTGAAGACCAGCCTCATGCCCACATCTAATGATTATATGGTCAACTGGGAGCGTTTGATACTCGTATATTGCATTATGACGGGGAAGGCGATCAATGTGGGTTAAATCATTTTTGAAGAAATTCACGATTGTGCTTCAAAAATCAGCGGGAAGCTGTTCTTTCCATCCCTTATCACACAACTTTGTGCAACCTGGGGAATGCCCACTTCCGACCATGGGAAATCCTTTACAACAAAGATATGTTCACCACGCGACTCGACCCATCAGCAAGCAGCATCATCCTCAGCCAATATCTTCAATGTCATGGAGAGACTTGATCGACAGGAGACTTAGCAGAAATAACTATGTGAACACCTACATGATTATTGGGTGTATGAGTAGTAGAGAGATGAGGTACTGCATCAATTCCTCCAGCGGAACCTGCCAAGGACAGCCCCCTCATTCCCCACATTCCTAGACCGCATTCTCGAACTATGGATGGACGACCCCAATCAATTAGAGGAATCCGAGGAGCAGGACTCTGACTAGCCCACCAGGGAGTTCTTCAACCCCAGCTTATGTGTCTCTTTGTGTTTTCATTTTGTGATATGCCATTTGTGTTTGAGTCATAGTGGTAGTGATGTGTTCATCTTGTTTTAGTCATGGTAGGAATGTGTATGGTGTGTTGGTTTAATGATGTATAGTTTTTGTTTTTATGTGATGTTAAGAAGTTTATGTTTTTCCCTAGCATGGCTAATTTATGTGTGTTGCTCAATGATGATGCTTGCAATATTTTGTTTTGTTTTTTAGAACTAGTCTAATATGCTTGCATACACTTGGTTGTTTTTTGTGCTGTTGGTTTGAGAAGAATTGTGATTATAGTGTTATTTCCATCATATGTGCATAGCTTGACCAATCAATATTGAGTCCCCACGAGCTGGTTAGATTCTTTGGAGAGCCTAAGTCTTCCACACATTGATTAGTGTTCCCTTTGAGAAAAAATGTTAGATGACACTTATTCGATGATATGATTTAGGCCATCCTTGGATCGTTTGAGACTTTCTAGCCACCCGTACGTATTTTTCCCTTGTCATCCCATTTGAGCCTAATTAACAATTTTCTTCTTAGCCAATAATTAGCCTTGCCTATTAGCATAATCCTCCATTTTACCCCCCTGATGCATCATAATTTTTTTTGGGACTTACACTTAAGGCTGCATCTCAAGGTGAAGTGAAACATTCTCATTTTGTGGTATGCATCATATTTTGAAAGATAACATAAATTCTATTTCTTTTGATATCACATTAGGGAAAATGTGTTCCTAAGTTTGGGGGAAGGAATGTGTTACATTTGAAGAGCCAGCTGCTATGTTTGTGTAAAAAAAAAAAAATTCACCCAATTTGCTGCAGCAATACTCGTAGCAACTAGGCACGAAAAAAAAAAACCAACAACAACAACACAGCTGGTCTCGAATTCTTAATAGTGGCAAGAGTAGAATTCAATGATTTGTGGGGTGCACATATAAAGATGAGGGGAGTGTTAGAAAGAGTGAGTGTGGGTCCTAGAAAATCGAGATGTTAAGGTATTTTGAGCCAAAAATTTCCTCCATTATCCTACCCTCACCTAAGCCTAATATGACAAGCTTAATGAAGTCCTATTGATCTTCGTTTAGGTGTAAGTCTACATAAGTGGAGAAGGGTTCATCAAGTTAATCAATGGAGACACAACATTGGGCTTTAGGATGGAGGTTTGTTTTGTTCTAGGGAAATCGAGCCTGTTTTGGGAAGAGCTATGAACATAATGTGGAGAGACACATGCACTGTGATTTCATCATGCCATTAGCACTTGAGGGACTCGGTTGAAAGCAATTGCATGAAGGCATCATTCTTATCACTTTTGAATAAATTTCTGAGAGCATGCACCATTGTCAAGTCGTGCATTGGATTCTCATATTCTCTCTTTATGTTGTGTTTGTATATTCTCATTTTTTTTGTTTTTGTATATCTAGATTCATCACTCGAGGAAGAGCAATGACTTAAGTTTGGGGGTGTGATAACTCTATATAATAGAGTTATTTTTGTACCTTTAAACTTAAAATCATGTAGGAAATAGTGATGAATTTAGCGAATTTTAGTATAATATAGTAGAATTAGATCCTTTTTTTGTTTTTGTTTTGTAGTTTGTATAAATTAAATGTTTAAGTTTTTCTTAATCTTATGTAAAAAAAATAGGGCTGGAGCTGAACTTGAAAAATCGAAGATAAAAGTACAGACTGGTTGAGGAAGTGACCAGTTTCTGGGAGCAATGATGCGGCAATATTAAAAGTAAATTTTTTGACCTAGGAAATTCGAACTCAGACTGCTGACCGTGTAAATTAATATTGTCAAGCTGGCGTGGGCCAGTTTTGAAAGTAAAGGAGTGACTGAATCAGCAGGTGAATAATCATGGGCCAACTACATGGGCTACCTAATGTGAGAAGGATTGGTGGGCCTTCATCATCATCAGTCAAAGGAAGTAGACAGCAGCACAAGAGGGGGAAAGAAGACAGCAGCAACACACAGGAACAGGAACAAGTACAGCAGCTAGAATTGGAACGAAAAGATCATCATTCTCAGTAGATTTTCAGCTAGAATTCAAGGGGAAAAGAAGAAAACGACATCAAGAAGGAGAAGAAGAAGGAAGCTAAAAAAACAGCACTCCCAACATCTTATTCCTCTCTTCCTTACTCTCTTTTTATTCCCTATGTTCTGGAATTTAATTTCAAATACTATGGATGATGAATTAGACATTTGGATTGTACTTTCTAAGCTACTCATAAGCTAAACATTTGTCAAGTTTCACAACAAAAATTTTATGTTAATCTTTTATTTCCTTAACTTTGAATATTTTTTGTTTTACTCCCTAGTAAAATACTCTTGAAAAATGATTTTGTATACTAAAACTTCACTTTTGTCAAGTTTAAAGAATTTTTGAAAAACTGTGATGTTACCCACTTAAAAATTTTCAAAAAATGGATTCAATAAAATTATATGTTAATCCTTATTTCCTTATTTCGAATATTTTTGTTGTACTCCCTAGTAAAATACTCTTGAATATTGTTTCTATAAGCTAAAACATCCGTTTTGACAAGTTTTAATATTTTTCAAAAACTGTGATGGTACTCCCTTGAAAATTCTAAAAAACATGGAGATTGTAAAATTATACTTTAATCCTTTATTTCCTTAACTTTAAATATGTTTTGTTGTACTCCTTAATAAAATACTCTTGAAAAATATTTCTGTTAGCTAAAACATCACTTTTGTCAAGTTTTAAGATTTTTTTCAAAATTGTGATGGTACCCATTTTAAAATTCTCAAAAAATGGAATCTGTAAAATTATAGGTTAATCCTTTATTTCCTTAACTTTGAAATTATTTTTTGTATACTCCCTAATAAAATACTCTTGAAAAATATTTCTATAAGAAAAACCTTCACTTTCGTCAAGTTTTAAGAAATTTTCAAAAATTGTGATGGTACCCCTTTCAAAATTCTCAATAAAATGGGGTCTATAAAATTCTATGTTAATCCTTTACATCTTTAGCTTTAAATATTTTTTGATGTACAACCAAGTTAAATACTCTTTAAAAATGTTTCTGCAAGCTAAAACTTCTCTTTTGTCAAGTTTTAAGAATTTTTCAAAAACATTGACAGTACTCTTTGAAAATTCTCAAAAAAATGGAGTCAATAAAATTATTTGTTAATAATTGATTTCTTTAACTTTAAATATTTTTTGTGTACTCCCAAGTTAAATACTCTTGAAAAATATTTCTGTAAGCTAAACATCACTTTTTCCAAGTTTTAAGAATTTTTCAAAAACTGTGATGGTACCCCTTTGAAATTTCTCAAAACATTGAGTTTGTAAAATTATATGTTAATCCTTTATTTCCTTAAATTTGAATTTTTTTGTTGTACTCCCAAGTAAAATACTCTAGAAAATTGTTTCTATAAGCTAAAAACATCACTTTTGTCAAGTTTTAAGAATTTTTCAAAAACTGTGATGGTACCCCTTCGAAAATTCTCAAAAACAATAGAGTCATTAAAATTATATGTTAATTCTTTATTTCATTAACTTTGAATATTTTTTATTGTACTCCCAAGCAAAATATTCTTGAAAATTGTTTCAGTAACCTAAAACATCACTTTGGTCAAATTTTAAGAATTTTTCAAAAGCTGGGATGGTACTCTTTTGAAAATTCTAAAAAAATGGAGATTGTAAAATTATATGTTAATCCTTTATTTCTGTAACTATGACTATTTGTTTTTGTACTCCCAAGTAAAATAAACTTTAAAATTGTTTCTGTAATCTAAAACATTACTTTTGTCAAGTTTTAAGAATTTTTTAAAAACTGTGATGGTACCCCTTTGAAAATTCTCAAAAAATGGAATCATTAAATTATATGTTAATCCTTTATTTCATTTACTTGGAATATTTTTTGTTATATTCCCAAGTAAAATACTCTTGAATATTATTTTTATAAGCTAAAATATCATTTTTGTCAAGTTTTAAGAATTTTTCAAAAACGGTGATAGTACGTATCAATTTGTTTCAGTAACCTAAAACATCACTTTGGTCAAATTTTAAGAATTTTTCAAAATCTGGGATGGTACCCTTTTGAAAATTCTAAAAAAATGGAGATTGTAAAATTATATGTTAATCCTTTATTTCTGTAACTTTGACTATTTGTTTTTGTACTCCCAAGTAAAATAAATTTTAAAATTGTTTCTGTAAGCTAAAACATTACTTTTGTCAAGTTTTAAGAATTTTTTAAAAACTGTGATGGTACCACTTTGAAAATTCTCAAAAAATGGAGTCATTAAAATTGTATGTTAATCCTTTATTTCATTTACTTGGAATATTTTTTGTTATATTCCCAAGTAAAATACTGTTGAATATTATTTTTATAAGCTAAAATATCACTTTTGTCAAGTTTTAAGAATTTTTTGAAAACTGTGATAGTACATATCCATTTGAAAATTCTCAATAAATGGAGTTTGTAAAATTATATGTTAATCCTTTATTTCCTTAAATTTGAATATTTTGTTGTACTCCCAAGTAAAATACTCTTGAATTGTTTTTCTGAAAGCTAAAAACATAACTTTTGTCAAGTTTTAATAATTTTTCAAAAACTGTGATTCTACCCTTTTGGAAATTCTCAAAAAATGTAGTCATTAAAATTATATGTTGGTCCTTTATTTTCTGAACTTTGAATATTTTATGTTGTGCTCCCTAGTAAAGTACTCTTGAAAATTATTTATGTAAGCTAAAATGTCCCTTTTGTCAAGTTTTAAGAATTTTTCAAAAACAGTGATGGTACCCCTTTGAAAATTCTCAAAATTTAGAGTCTGTAAAATTATATGTTAATACTTTAATTCCTTTGAATATTTTTTGTTGTACTCCCAAGTAAAATACTCTTGAAAATTATTTCTGTAAGCTAAAACATAACTTTTGTAAAGTTTTAAAAATTTTCCAAAACTGTGATTGTACCTTTAAAAATTCTCAAAAAATGAAGTAATTACAATTATAAGTTAATCCTTTATTTCCTTAACTATGAATATGTTTTGTTGTACTCTCTAGTAAAATACTCTTGAAAATTGCTTCTATACGGTAAAACATTAGTTTTGACAAGTTTAAAGAATTTTTCAAAAACTGTGATGGTACCACTTTGAAATTTTCAAAAATGGAGTATGTAAAATTATATGTTAATCCTTTATTTCCTTAACTTTGAATATTTTTTGTTGTACTCCCTAGTAAAATACTCTTAAAAATTATATATGTAAGCTAAAACATCACTTTTGTCAAGTTTAAAGAATTTTTCAAAAACTGTGATGGCACCCCTTTGAAAATTCTAAAAAATGGAGTCTGTAAAATTATATGTTAATCCTTTAATTCCTTAAGTTTGAATATTTTTTGTACTCCCAAGTAAAATACTCTTGAAAATAATTTTTGTAAGCTAAAACATCACTTTTGTCAAGTTTTAAGAAAATTTTAAAAACTGTGATGGTCTCTTTGAAAATTCTAAAAAAAACTCGTATTTATCATTATGCCATTTCACATGCCTGCAAAATACTGCTACCAATCCATCACATTTGTCATTCATGCAGCCAACTTTTACACAATTTCACATGCAATTCATGTGAATTGGCAGAGGTAGGTGTAGCAAATTCAATCACTCTCTCTTCACTCATTCAATCACTCTTTCTTCACTCACCGATCCACCTTCCTTCCTTCTCCTTCATTCTTCTTCTTGCTTTCTCCTTCTTGTTCTTCTTTATTTGCTAAATTTGTTGCTACTGCTCAATTTCTTGTTGCTGCTGCTGATGTGTCTTCATCTTTCCTTCTTCTCTTCTTATAAAAAGGTATGTATTATTTATTTTAATTATATTTATGTTTATAATATATCATTACTTCATTTATTTTTCCTTTCACATGAGGCGATTTGTTTTTGTTATAATTGTGACCAATTTTTTTTATTTATCACCAATTAACCTTATATCTTCTAAATTTTTTGCATGATATGACATAATTTTTTTCTTAAACACTAATCGTCAATTTTTTATGCTATATTGTGTAGATTGTGTTAAACAACAAAAACTTCAACTTGCACAAACATCTTCGTAACCTAAAATAAGGTAAGTAGTATACATATACATCATTTATTTTACTATAATTTATTTCTGTGAATGTTTATTTGGTTTCGTATATACATTTATCTGATAAGATTTGTAAATTTTAATTATATGGGTGTATTGTTTTATGTGTTATTTAATTATTTTGTTGTATTTATTAATGTGATGTTATTTAAATTTTATTTATTTAGTTGGTGAATATATTTTTAGTGTTGCATGTATTATATGTTTAACTTGTTTTGCTTGACGATTTGTCATGTTGAAAAATTAAAACTTGTTTAGTATAATTAATATATTATTATAGGATACTTAAAAAAATTTAAATTTAATAACTATAATGACCCTTATAAATTATATTTCTTAGGTATGACTTCAATATCAAAATCATCAGCATCAACTTCCACACGACCCAATAAATATTTGGTGCAATTAAGAATACGTAATCAACAACTAAAAGAAGAAATAGAGGGATTGAGGAGAAAGAATATTGCTGCAAATGTGATATCCAACATGCAAGAACAAGAAATACGAAAATTACGATGACGTGTAAAGATGTGCCAAGTTGAATTGGAGTGGTCATCTAACCGTGTCTCTATTTTAGAAGGTTGCGTTCGGCAACAAGAAGACGTCTTAGGACATGAAATAAATTTCCTACGTGGTACTTTAAGTACCATGACAGCAAAAAATAATAATATGATAGAGTAGCTTGGGGTTAGAGACGGACATATAAACACCCTTGAAAATGAGGTTCATGAGTTACGTGCTCAATTGGATAATGAGAGACACCAAAATGAAATTATCCAATAAGTGATTACGACTAACTTTCATCACATGAATATGATGCAATCACGCATATAGATCTTATAGATGTCACCCTTGGCTTAAATATGTGGTATGATCCAGTAGAGAACAAAAATGTTGATATAGAAGTCGTGGATGATAATAATGTTTTAGAAAATTTACCCGCTAATGATCATTCATAGAGTGATGTATATTCCATGTAATTGTGTCTTTGTTGTGAAATGTAATGGATTATTTATCATGTTTTTCATACGTACTATGTGGTTCACACTTACTCATTCTAATTTATTTGTTCTTCATGTTTGTATGAAATTCATATATTTCACAGCGAAACAAATTATAAACATCACTTTCAAGAAATGGTGAGTCACCAACGAGTTGCAATTAGAGTTTATACCAGAAGCAAAATTATATAGGAAAACAAAAAAGTATTGTATAGTTGTGCGCCCAATGGTTACACACAAATTGATCGAAATACAGACTTATCTGCATTGAAAGATCAAATTTACCAATTTCTTGGTGTGCCTAAAGACCAGTTTCATCTGAAACTTTTCACAAAATTGAAGGAAGTTTACAGTCACAATAATGTTATAGAGACTGTAGTTCAGATTGAGACTGCCAATAATCTTAGGTTCTTCCTAGATCCTAATGATGGATTAAACTCTATGGACATTTTCGTTGAGAAAGAACCATGTCAAAATCTTAGCGAACATGAAGTTATGCTTATGAGCTAAAGTGGGGATATTACATGTCGTTGCTGTGCCAACAAGATGTGCCCATCATATCAGTCAAAGATTTAAGTAACCCTTGAAATTATGTGCCCGACATCACTCAAGGCTTGGAAAACCTTGCTTTAAGAAATACTGTTTTCAGTGGTTCCAGGTCATGTAGTGTCCAAAATATAATTAGTCCCAGTAATACTAGGAATGAACCTGAAGATATAATTGGTCATAGTAATACGAACAATGCAGAAGACACTAACCCCTGTGTAGATTTTTTAGGTCCAATTTCCCCTTGTGAAACAAAAAATGAAAATTTGGTTGAAATTGAAGCAATAGTAGATAAAGAAGATGTTGATGCAACCAATGTAGACCCCGATGATGTCGAAACAACAATCCATATCAATACAGACATAAACATCCCATTTTACACAACAATTGTCCCCGAAGTTGTTGCTGACTCTATGCATAATCCTTCGTCTTCATGGGGAAAGTTTTACGATCCTAGCCGAGGTATAATTGAGAAGGACATGGTATTCAAGGATAAGAAGGCTTTGATTGCAGCGATTAATGATTTCTTGATATGACATGCAAGACGTCAGTTTTGAGTTACAGAAAGTAAACCATTCATTTGGGTTATCAAATGTGAACACAGTACACCTTTCAAGAGTGTCTTTGGTATGTTAGAGCAACACTTAAGCAAAGATTGAGAATGTTCAAAATAACAAAATATGGTGGAGATCATAGATGTTATATGAATGACATATGTTCTAATCATCGAAATTTGGACATAAATTCTGTAGCTTTCTTGATTAAGGAAAATGTACAGGTCAATCCTGCAATCAGCATCTCTGAGGCACAAACAGATGTTAAAAACGTAATTGAATACTCAATTTTATATCAAAAGGCCTGGCATGGCATTAGACGGGCAATTGAGAACACTTATGGGACATGGAAGAGCTCCGTAAGAAAGCGACCTAAGTTTCTGGGTGCACTACAAAAGTGGAACATGGGTACCATTGTTGAATGCAAACACCATGTTACCAACATCCCACATAAAAAGATTATCAAATATGTTTTTTGTTATTCAAGCCTTGTTACACTGGGTTCAAGTACTGTCGACCGATTATCAGTGCTGATGGGACATCTATACACGAAATATAAACATAAAATGTTGATAGCCGTTGTAGTGGACGGAAACAAACAGATATTTTCCCTAGCATTTGCTATTGTGGACGAAGAGAATTTTGAATCTTGAAAGTGGTTTTTGGAATTGATTTGCAAGTATGTCATATGGGGAGGGATCAGATGTGCATAATTTCGGATAGAAATGCAGGTCTTTTAAGTGCAATATAGACTATACCAACATTTAATGCCCCACATGGAGTAAGTCATTTTTGTTTGAGACATGTTTGTTCAAACTTCAATTCACATTTTAAAGATGTGCAATTGAAAGATCTATGTTGGCGGGCTGGATCTGAACACCAAATCATTAAGCATAACAGTGTTATAAATGAAATAAAAAATTTGAATCCGGCATCATACTTGTATCTCAATCAAATCAATAAAGAACAATGGGCATTTTCATATGATGGTGGCTAGCGACATGGTATTCTAACCTCCAATGTGTCAGAATCGTTTAACAGTGTGTTAAAGGGTGCTCGACGTCTCCCTCTAACAGCTATAGTGGAGATCACGTTCAAGTGATGTGTTTCATATTTTAGAGAACGAAAAAAAGCTGTTAGAAGAATGCAGAGTAATGCACAGTCATATACTGACTATGTTCATTCAAAATATCAATATTGGTCACAACTGTCTGTGGGTCATGTAGTTACCCAAATTGATTACCATGAGCAATCTGCTATGGTGGTCACCAAACCACGACCAGGCAAAGGGGGTCATATACATGCTGTTAGACTTAGCATGAGAGAATGTTCTTACGGTAAGTGGACCTTATATGGTATTCCATGTTCGCGCGTGATGAGTGTATGCGCTGATTTACAGATTAGTGCTACTTCATTTGTGCAACCGTATTATCATTTGGTAAACTACAAAAAAATATATGTTGTTACATTCTAGCCATATTTAGGGGAGGAATATTGGGATGAGCTTGATTTTTAGTTATATCATGACACCACTTTAAGAACTATATATCGCCCAGGAAGAAATCGATCATCACGAATTTTGAATGAGATGGATTGGCCTGAAGCATAAGAAGCACAAGCTAGGTAACATGCTAGAAGACCACAGGCTCGTCGACAAGGAGAAGGAACCAGTCAAGATCGTCGTATAAATTCTCAAACGTTGCAAAGACATGAAACTGAACAAGCAAGTTCACAATCTGAAGATTTCTGAGATCATCTTGAAACCTTTTAAATTTGTGTAATTTACGTACTTCTGTGATACGGAAAAAGGGTTATGTGTGTATATATGTATTGATATCTTTCTGTAATTTAATTTTATAATTTTTTGTGGTGACCGTATGCATTTTCAATTTAATAATCCTACATTGATTAATGTTATTTTTCATTTGCAGTGATCAATGGATATCAATTCACGGAACCACTATGGCCCTAGGGACCCGACAGTTCTCACACTTCAATCTTAACACATTTTTTAGGGCCTACTAAAGCCCAACATGGATTTGAACTCTTTCTTTCACTTTAGGTGGTACGACAATGAATTTTGGGAATTATTTGAAGATGAACTGTGTCAGCCTCACACACGCGTATTGGACTTTGTTATTTGAAATGAGTTTCTACGGTGTATATAGGTGCGGGAGGTTTTACCCAGATAACAACTTAATAACCACTTTGGTGGAGACTAGAGCGAGCTCTTTAGCAGCTCATATGCGATCGCATCTGGTGATGGATGATAGCATGATTGAACATGTTTAGCAATATCTACGGGCATGCGCTTTATTCCTGTTATGCGGTGTGATGTGCCCTGATGCTAGTGGAAATTTAATGCCACTAGTATATTTACAATGTTTGCAAGATGTAAAATCAGTTAATGAGTTCAGTTGGGGCAGTGCCGTCCTATCTTTCCTGTACCGTCACTTGTGCGATGGCGCCTTGAATGCTAAGAAAAATCTCGGTGGACCAGTTCAACTGTTACAGGTACTACATACAAATTTATTAATGGATCTTCCAGATGTAACCTTATTAATTAGTAATGTTTTATGTCTTTATAATATAACGTAGATTTGGGCTTGGTCACGAATCTCGTCCATTGTGTCTGTATCTAAGGCACGTAGATTAAATATGCTAGAAATTAAAAGACCTCAACATTTGGGTGATGGTACACTCCATGCCCCCCCCTTTTGGTGCACGATAATGTTTACAGTTCATTTAATTTTTTTGGTTATTTTATGTTTACGATTATCTCAATAGGCATCTACCAATCAACTAGTAAACTATATGTAACAGTTGGAATAATGATAGCAGTTTTGTTCACACTGGTAGACGCCAGGTGAAGGTTTTCTGAGAAATCTTGGACAAATTGACCCATGAACAGGTTTGATTTCTTAGTTCATTTTATGAATTCTTATAAGTAATCATTCGATAAATATGTTTTTTTATTTTTTACCAGTTTACATGGGATCCTTATGATTGGTCGCAACCAAAAATACTCCATTTACCTTCCAGCTGCTTCTCGAACAATGTCCGAGCTCAATGTCCTCTCATTTTTTTCTCATTTGTGGAGTTTCATTATCCAGAGAGAATCTTATGTCAGTGCCAAATGTTGCAAGACATACCGATTCAGTTCGACCCTCTTGATGACTAGAAAATGAATATGCATCAAATTGATCGTAAAAGACATAAAAATGCTAACTGGATGGACATACACAAGAAATATGTTCATCAATGGATGCGAAGACATGAATATATCAGGGGCACCCAATTTCTTATGAACCCAACATTCACTCCAGATTATTATGGTTGGTATAACTCGATTACACATTGTTTTATATCCCCTGTCAATACGCATGAAGAAATGAGAATCAAAACTGGAGATGCGTCATTGATGCACTACATGGTACGCAACATACATCTATATCTGTCCAAATTTTTCTATATAGCCAATGTATTTTAATGTGTATAGTTAAATTATTTGTAGATTGAACAGTTGTAACCCATGAAGAGAAGCATAAAGAATAGAAACAGGTTGGACATTGAGCAACTTAATTTTTTGTTAAGTGAACAGCTTTCCTGGTATGAAAATATAGAGCAAACAATTGAGAGGTTGTCTCCGGAGCCACCATACATGACGTATATCCAGCCTGCACATCAAAATGAGTCCCAAAGTCAATCAAATGCAATTTTGAGAACTAGAAGAAGTCATAGGGGTGATCATGAAATTAGCGCTAAACATCGGATGCCACCACCTGGGAATTTTGCACCAACCTCTTCACGACCAGGATGCCCAACTGAAGAAAATATGTCTGATGTATATAGGCCTTCAATGAGTACACCTACTTATACTCCGACACCATACTATCCATATTTGTCCACTCCCTGGCAATATGAACATATGAACTTTGACCTCAGAGCTGGAGAAACTACAAATGTCGTACTCCTATTTAATTCCAGTACTTCGATGTGACTAATTTCTGGGATGTAGCGGATCAGTCAACATCATCTTCTAGTAGAATAACAGTTCCTTCGACAACAGTTTTAGAGGAAGATGAAGTAAAAAAAAATATATATAGCCACAAGCAACCATTGTTGACACAAGAGTTAGAAAAGGTGGAATTAGAAGAAGACAACAAGGAACCTTAGGAAATGAAGTGAAAGGTCAAGGAAGAGCTCGGCAAACGAGAAAAATTAGAGGTTGTGGTATAAGAGGGCATTTCTAGTGTGGGTATAATATGCATCAATATTATGTAACGTTAAAACAATTCGTGTGTTTTAAACAATTACCTGTATGTATTATTTTTCATTTGTTTACTTCAATTGCAATTTAACTACAAAAAAATAACAAATATCATCGAAAAGATATAATTATTGGAAGAAAACATAAAAATACACGAATTTAGGAAAAAATCCATTATTTTTTTCCACTCGGTCGACCGAGTTGACTGACTGGCCGAGGACCCTTGACCGAGTAGAGTGAGATGCAACCGAGCATCAAAATCGAGATTTTTTTTCAACTCAGCCGGCCGAGTTAACTAACCGACCGAGTGGGTTGACCGAGTGAAGTGAGATAAGGCCGAGCGTCAAAATCTAGAATTTTTTTCCACTCGGCCAGTTGAGTTGACTGACCGACCGAGTTGATTGACCGAGGGGAATGAGATGCACCCGAGCGTGACATTCTAGATTTTTTGTTTCACTCGACGGGCCGAGTTGAGTGAGATTAGACCGAGCGTGACATTTCCAGAATTTTTTTTAACTCGGCCGACCGAGTTGTCGTCATGACCAAGTTGCTTCTCTGAGTTTGAATATTGACTCGGTGCACCGAGTCCCGTGTAGAATCAAGTTGAGCGACCGAGTTGGACGATAAAACTTAAGTATAAATAGATTTTACCCCTCTTTCCTTCATTTTTCTCAACCTCTAAAACCCTACTCTCACCTATCTCTCTTAAATCCTCTCAAATCTCTTTGACTTTAAACTACAATTGTAGACAAAGATCATACAATATATTATATCTTTCAATTCAACCGCTAAATCGCATTCACGGATACATTTGTGAAGATTTGAAGGTTGGGCCTTTTCACACATTTATATATACACCTACTTTTTCAATAAAGTATGTTTTCAATTACCATCTATTTTCTTGGAGTGATATGTTGGTGATTCATATTATTTGGAGTATTGGGGAATCAATCGGGTTATGTTATGTTGGTTACATTTATTGGAGTATTTTATCGAACACTTGGTGTGCATCATAGTAATTGGGAATTTGGCTATATTGGCATTGAATATTGATAATGTATTATTATTTGGAGTGATGTGTTGGTGATACATATTATTTGGAGTATTGTGGCATCAATCGATTTATGTTATGGTGGTTAGATTCATTGGCGTATTTCATCGAACACTTGGTGTGCATCATAGTAAGTGGGTTAATTTTTGCATATTAGCATTGAATATTGATAATGTATTGTTATTTTTCAATAAATTAATATCTCATTACAATTATTTCATATTTTTATTGAATTAAATACATGTATTAAGGGATGAATAGATAATAGGTGTATTAATATGTATAGTGGCATATGAATATAGTGGTTACCATTGAAGCTAATGAATTTGTTACAATAATATGAAAGATGTGAAAGTTTGAAGTAATGTAAATAATACAAGAGTGGATATATACATTGATGTTTTGTAGATACCCTTGAGAAAATGTATCCGTATCCGTTTGGTGCTCATGGTTTCACCGGTCGAAAAATAGAGGATAGACGTAGATTTAAAGAGGAGGAAAGACTTAGAACTCGAATTCATTCAATGGAAGTGGTAGGTACTGATTTCGATTGGAATCAACACTCCGTGGAAGAACAACAACAAGAATACGAGAGAATTCTATCAACAATGCCCGATGCATACGACATAGAATTTCAAGGTTGGGATATTCGAAGTGAGCGATGGTTCGAGATGTACAATAAGAAAAGACGGGCCACCCATTTTGCAGATGAAGAATGCATGAAAGAGCTGGGAATTTACGACAATCTAAAAAAAGTGCAAAAATATGGGATGGTCTAAGTTCTTCTCCTTACGAGAGAAGATATATGAGCAGTTGGTCCATGAATTCTTTTTTACAGTACACGTGGGATACGATCCGTGCTAGGAGCCTTAACCTTCTATTTGGTGTTGTAAAATTATATAAAGTGATAAGATATTTTTATAACTATATATATATATATATATCATAATGTCATAATTTTAATTAGTTTATTTTTGGAATTATTTTAATTTAATAAATTGTTTGTGTATTATGTATATAATTTTTGTTAATTTTGATTATTTATAATTATTTTAATAATAAAAATATATCATGTATTATTAGATATAAACGTATATATTTGTAAAAAATATTTCAAATAATAATCAAAATAATTTTTTTAAATAATACTTAAAATAAAAAAGTAATAATATTAAAACATATTCTTATAATTTTAAAGAGAATAAAGAAAAAATAATATATATAATAAATTTAACAAATATATATATATATTATAATATTTATGAATACATGTATATATTTATGTATTAATATATATATATATATATATAAATATATTTTTTCTTTTTTCAAAAATTGAAAATATACTTAAAATAAATGTGTAATAATTATTAAAAATAATCTTTTAAATCATAGAAAATTTATATATTATTATATAATAATATAAAATTTGATTATTTGCAATTATATAATATATATTTCTATAAAATATATATACATAAAATTTCTATATATATATATATATATAACAAAAAAATTAAATAAACAATAATGTTATTCAATATATAAAAAATAATATTTATATATATAATATAATATATATTACATATAAATTAAACAAAATAAAAAAGAAAATATGAAAAGAAACGTCAGGCCTACTGACGTTTCTATATGTGTATATATTTATGACATACTATATATTTATTTATTTATATTTATTTATATATGTGTATATATTTATGACATACTATATATATACATAATTTGTAATATATTTATGTATTAATATATATATATATATATATATATTTCAAAAATTAAAATTATACTTAATAAAATGGTATAATAATTATTAAGAAATATTTTTAAATGTATATATGTATATATTTATGTATTAATATATATATATTATATTTTTTCTGAAATTCAAATTATAAATAATAATTACTAAAAATTATTCTTTAAATTACATAATTTATTTTTTTATCTTAAATAATAATATAAAACTTAACTTTTTAAAATTATATAATATAATATATATTTCTATAAAATATATATACATAAATTCCTATATATATATAACTAAAAATGTTTTATGTGGAAGCAAGATCACTCTAAATTAATACTTTAATCTAATCAAAATATATAAATATATCCAAAATAAAACTTAAATATAAAATCATTATTCTTGAGAAAATTCATTATTAATTAATGTAAGTTAAAGCATCTAAAGACTTATTTTAAATCTTAATTTCTAGGTATTAAAGTCAAATTAAAATTTTGACCATGAATTTTTTTTCTAAAAACATAACAATTGAATAACTTTAATAAGACCACATTAATTACCAAAATCCTCCCAAGAATAAGATTTTCATAAATAAATGGAAGCAAGTCACATACACATATAGACTTCAATTATTCAAAAGCATATTCATAAAGGCTTTAAATGAAATAATGATATTCCAAAAAGGTATTTGAATCATCTTTTCACTCATCATACGCAGTAACTGTTTGATCTCGCCTCCACGAATAACTCCATCAATCTAGAATGGTGAAATCATTGGGGTGACCTACCTCCAGCTCTAGTTTTTTGGAATTGTGTCTGAATCATGAGACTAAAATTTTTTAAAATTTCGAGGACTTGATTTTTTTATGAGATAACAAGAATACCCATGTTGTCTTACTGAAATCATCAACAATGTCAAGGAAAAAGGTGTTTTATTTAATGAATTTTTCACATATGGCCCTATACATCCATTTGAACAAGATAAAAAATAGAATCTATCTTTGAATCTGTGGTAGGAAAAGGTAATCTCTGATATCTGGATCTAAAACATGTATCACAAGCTGGTTTCTTTCTCACATGAAGTACACAAATGTTTTAGTTATAGAAAGAAGATTATACGTGAAGGATTGTAGATGGAGAACATTATGTAAGGTGATTAGTTATTTATTTATATTTTTCTGAGAACATAACATCATTTATTTGGTGAACAAGTTTTGTTGTGTCATCTAGTAAATGAACAAACACAGGAGTTTGTATTGGTTTCATATTACATATGAATGTTTGGTTAACACAACTAGCCCCACTATCAAGTATCAAAGTTCCTTCCAATGTACTGTCAAAGTTAGATAAAGGATAATAAATGATACTTTCTCCTGAATTAGAAAGATAAGCAAAACTCATCACTGCATTATTGTTTTGCTGACCTGTTTGATTATTTTGAGCAAAGCATTTTGCAACCTCCTAAACTATTGAAAGAAACTACTCATGTCAACTGGATTCCTTTCCTTCCCTTTGTCTTCTCTGATTTTACCAGTGCCACATCTTGAAGATTCAACAAAATTACCATTTGTCTTGCTTTCTACTACCTGAATTTAGTATACTATTCTGGATAGCCATGCAGTTTAAAACAATCTTAAATTTCACAACCAATTTCTTCACAATGATCACATGTTAATTTTTCCGTGTCTTCTTGTTTTGGGTTCCAATTTGTATTGGTCAATTGTCCTCTTCCCCTTCCAATAGCTCTATCATCAATATATAACTTCTTGCTTGTTCATAATTGTCATTTAACCCCATTATAAATTGGATCAGCTTGTTTTCTTCATAAATTTCCAATAACTCCTTACTTGCTCCAGAAGAATACACTGGTAATGATTTCAAGCACGCATATTCATATATGATATTCAGTAATAGAAGCATTTCCTTGGGTAATATTTGAAATTTTCCTCTGCACATGATATCTTAAAGGACTTTTGGAATCTTCGAATCTTTCTTCCAAATTCTTCCACAAATCTCGTATTGTATCAGAATATTTGAATGCATCCACGATCTCTTTAGAAATTGAATATAGAATCCATATTACCACCATTGAATCCACACGATTTCATTACTCAAACTCATTTGTATTTGCATCAGTCATTTCAATTTTTCCATCGATGAAACCAATTTTAGACTTTGCATTTAACGTAATGATAAGTGATCTCTTCTAAGTAAGATAATTGTGACCAGTCAAAGGATCAGTAACTAACATAGCTCCAGGATGATCCGATCCATGGAGATGAAGATTGTTATCCTTAGTATTTGCAGAATTAGAAGTCTCTCTAGTATAAGTATTCAGTGCTGGCCTTTCATTCAAAGTAGTTGCTTGCCTTCCAGCCATATCAAAATATTAGGCTCTGGATACCATGTAGAGATTCATAAATGTCGAAAAAATGTAGTATTTTTTATCCATGATGATTTCTTACGAGCTGCAACTAGAGGTGTAAAAGAGTCGAGTTAAGTCGAACATATCATTGTTCAAGATTGTTTGAAATGTTATCGACTTTTTAATATTTTGTTTGAGATTGGTTTGATTATTAATCGAGTTGAGCTTGAATGGGCTTTAATCGAGCCGAACATAAATCAAGCTCAAGTAGTTTGATGTTTTACACTTGTTTTAATAAATTTTGCTTAACGAGCTCGATCTCAAGTTGAGATTTAAATTTATCAAACATAAAAGTGTGTTCAAGATTGTTTGATATTATTATCAAATCGAGTTCAAACGAGCTTTTAATGAATGAGCTGAAATCGAGTATCGAATAACTTGATTTGATTTTCAGCCCCAGCTTCAGCATCTCATATATAGATGTGAGAGACTTGACCAAATCCATTTAACTGACTGTCCGAACTCTAATTGATTGACCAAGTTCTAAATAACTGTCTGGACTCCAACAGTTTTCTAACTAACTCTAGATATCCCCATAACAATTCAGCAAATCATAACTCTAACATTTACCAAGATCTATTAAAACTAGCTGATTAAAAAGCTTCCATTGCAGTTATCCTGACTAGTTAAAAGATTGGGACTGCAGCTCTTCACATGTCTGATGTACTCCTTAAGAACCAAAAGCAGATTTCTACTAATGAGATCCTCCAAATAGTCATGTGCAACTTCTTCTTAACATTTGGCTGGATTTGAGTTAATAAGTCCTTCACCCGCCCACAACCTGAATAGAGGGGGATATATGAGTTTAATTCTCCATTTTCATCATCAATCCAAGCACGAACATGAAAGTGTTCGACGATTAAAGAATTGCCACAAACACTGAAGCAATGGTAGCCTTACCGATGCCTCCCAATCAAAATATTTCTCAACGAAAATGAACTCTTCTACCACTGTTTAAATTACTTCACAATAGAGCGTGGATAAGTTTTCTCCACCACATAGGATTCAATGATATCCTCTGCTTGATAAGTTGCAACATGCAATCTTCATCTCTATATCTGCAAGTTCTTGGCTGCTTTTTCTAAGATTTTAAGTTTCAAAAAATACAAACACAAAACCAACATTGTGTTGGACAAACTCAACCTGTTCTCTATCAAAAATCTTCTTAGTATCCATAAATTAATGCAAAAGAATTTATTATTTAATACAATTGCCAAATTTATTATTGCAAATGGAAATGTATATAAATTCAAATAGGAAGTGGTGAAAGATATGGACAAATCTCAAGAGGAAATCTTTATTAAAATGCATATTTAATAATATATATCTATATTGTGAAATCCCAGCAAATTGTTAGCCAAATCTAATTGGATGATTTTTTTTTCATGAAATGATTAAAAATTTAAAATTATTCGAACGCTTAAAACATATTAATTTTTAATCCACTATTTTTGTTAAATATATTAAATAAACCTATTATAAGAACTCGATTTTGAATTCTTTAAAATTGGTATTGGACAAAAATGGACATAGTTCGAGATGATGCTAGATTTAACGAAATCTTGTATTCATGTGCAGATCTTGTGAAACAATATATTTGGAAGATTTACAAAGATTCATATCTTTGTAAATTAAGAAGACACATGATCATCTTGGAAGGAAATCAACAAGAAGAAGGCGTGTGAATCTAAGATAAATTAAAGAAAGATTTTTTGTGTCATTAGGTAAGTAAATCTATCGAGAAATCCATCAAAGAAGGACACCTAATGACACTTGGAAACAAATCAGCCAAGATGAGCACAAAAGATATGGAAGGATATTCTTCATTATCAAGAACCAACCAACAAGAAAACAAATCTTGAAAATGCGCACTCTATAATTAAAGGAGATACTTTTCATATAAATTAAAATGTAGGGTTGTCTATGACTTGTATATAAAGGGGACAACCACAACTATTAGAGTTGTCGGTTTTAATTTTATTTCAGGGAGATCGAGAGAGAGATATCGTACGTTTTATTTTTACTACTTCAATGATCTGTGTTCTACGCCCAGTGAAACCCATTCAGTGGACTGAGTGGTCAGGCTAGTTGTTAGTAAGAGTGTGTGTGATCTAAGTTGGGGTATATAGTGAAGAGAGAGTCTACTTTATTGTAAATCCGTACTTTCACCTTGTTAGCAAACAAGGCACTACTCTAATAGATTTGCTCGAAGAGGAAAAAGGTTCTTTCTCAAAACATAACACAGTCCTATTTTATTTATTGAAGTTTCCACAAATTTTACTGCTCAGTACCAAGTTGAGTACGAGCTCAACTGGTGTGCCAATAATCTAATTTTCTAATTGGCACCAGAGTAGGGCCACCTCCCATATCTAGATGAAAGAAACTACATGTACTAGAATTCCATGATATTGATTTATCTCCAATCTAATCATTATGGTGATGCCATTATAAATGGCCATAAATAAAGCCTAAAATGTGAAGCAAAGATAAGGAGGATACAATATTAGATAAACCGCGCAACTTATGGGATGATAATGATAAGGTTGCTAAAGATGTAACTGTATGCCATCCTGTTGTTCATTGATCCAACAAGACATAAACTGATAGTCAAGTGCAATACAACAAAAAAGCATCAGATATGTTTCAAAGTCAATTTGTAGGCAATGAGTTCGTACGAGCATCGAAACTCTAGAAACTAGCATCTCAATTCAACTACATTCATATGAAGAAAGATGAGAATATCGACTCTACTTTACAAGGTTCAATGATATAATGAACTAATGCTATATGCTTGGAGAATCAATATTAGGAAATAAGTCAAATCAAGAAAATCATTAGAACTCTCTCATTCAGGTTTTACAAAAGTAGTGCTGGAATCCTTCATGAAAATTAGGCCGATGTCCTTGGATGATCTTCTTGGAGAACTTAAAACATTCGAGATGAACAATAGACTACATATAGGTAATCGAATAGGCATTGTACTAAAAGCTGAGATAGAAAGCACTCGGGAGGAAGAAGATGATAATTCTGTAGACATGAAGGAGATTATGGCATAGTTCATAAAAAACTTCAGGAAAATAGCAAAGGATTTCAAAAACTAAAACAACTCGATGAAGAGTTCTTCACCAAGTAAGAATAGATTGGGACACAAGCAAAGTCTCAAAATATTAGAAAAAAAAGAGTAATGCAGGGAGTGTAAAGGCTTCGAACACTATCAAGATGAATGTCTGAACTTTCTCAAGAAGAACAAAGCATTCAACGCCACATAAAATGACTCAAATTCTGAGGAAGAGGAAAATGAAACATCTCCAACACTAGTAACCTTGTTATTTATTCCTTTGATGATCTAAACGATGAGTAAACACTTGAACGTGAGAGCAAGGGATCACCCAACGAATAGACGAGCTCAAAGGGGGGATTGGGGCAAGAACCATGTTTTCAGAGAAGTGGTGGTCTAAATCTTATCTAAACTGCTACAATAATAACTGACTAAGCCGTGCCATTCATCTTTACAAAAAAAATAGGAGTAAGCTGTGAAACATTCATTAAAAAAAATCCTTTTGTAGCCAATCATGGGCGAACAACGAGAGTCTACGAGAGGACATCTTTTGGTTTAAGTTTGAACTGAGCATGGAAAGAATTGAATTGAAAAGAAATGGATCAAGAAATAGCATAGAATAATAAATCGGAAGTTTACATGCCTAATTTTTCTATTCCTTCTAAATCAGGTACCAAGACCATGGAAGCATTATGCAATATTGATGACCCAACATTCGAAGATGTTGAGAGAATGTAGGAACTTGCCATTGCCAAATGCTCAAAAGCCGGCAATATGATTGCAAAGCTAGAAGCATAAGTAAGGGAACTTAAGAGGGGAAAGCAATCAAGTTTTGATGATGCAAGAAAAATAAAATTGCAAAAAGGAGAAATTCAAAAACTTAATGACGTAAATTAGATACTCAATGAAAGATTAGCCAATACTCACACCACTATGGAAGACCA
Organism: Caryopteris x clandonensis; assembly: GCA_028749325.2. NCBI lineage: Eukaryota > Viridiplantae > Streptophyta > Magnoliopsida > Lamiales > Lamiaceae > Caryopteris > Caryopteris x clandonensis. The sequence continues at coordinate 11,238,105 of JAPYKT020000001.1, read as the reverse complement.
GGTTTGTACAATACATGAACTGAGGAGCAATGTGGATTTACTTCTAAACAAGTGTGTTCTGGCCCAAAGTATAGTTGAAGAAAAATATCAGGTAATATCTTCCATTATATTAACAGAAGCTGAGTCAGAAATGTAGGAAAAGGAGCAAGAACTGGATACAGGACATCCTAACTCCCGAAGAGGAAGTCTACAATTCAAAAATTGAATTATGGGAAAGGCAAGGTTGATGAGATTCTGTCCTACTATCAACCACCAAGGATAAAACATGGACATGGATATGAGAAAGGACTACAATAACGCGACTGAAGGTTTGTTCGACCCACAGGTACTTTTGAACATCCAACAATCCTAATAATGTTCACTCTACTCAAGGACAATCGTCTCAGAGATTTGTTCCAATTTGTCACCACAGCAACCAGAGCACAGCCCATGCATTCCATCGCACATGCCGTGCGCCAGTCTGGAGTGGCTAAAAATCCATCCCTCAAAGCATGAAACGTGCTTCTTGAAGCATGAACCTTGATCATTTTCAGAAAACCCCAATAAGGTTCGTTTTCTCATTTTTTTCTTCATTATTTTATCCCCTCTTCCCCAATTCCCTTTCATCCGAAGAACACTTTCGAGTTCCTTCAAATCAACCAAGAAAGAGGTTTATTTTTTCTTAAATCTTGTTTGATTTTTGCATATCAATACATCATTAACAAGATTTGACAAGATTCATAAGGCATCCATTCTCAAATCATCTTCTTTTGTACAAACCCTAACCAAGAATGAAGGTATGTAATTTCTTGTTAAATTTCGTTGTTCTTGGAGGATATTGATGTTTTGTTTGATAGGTAAGCATAATTTCACTTCATTTTTGCCATTAAAGAAGCGATTTCATATATTTTATCAAACACTTTGTTGGCATTCTAGTTTGGGGGTGAAATATGACTTGTGAATGATGAATCTTGGTGTAATTTGGTTGATTTAATGAAATATGTGAATAATATGTCTACTTATCACATTTGGATTATAATATAATCGAATAGTTGGATAAGTATCCATATGTGTTCTACACTACTTGATATATGATGCAAGCATGCATGATGAATTAGGCAAGATAATGGGGGAATGTTATCTATCTCGTATCATTTTTAAGATAGGCATAAGTATACTATGTAGGTTTTGTCTCGGGGGTGAATTATATGCAACATATGCAAACATATATGTTATACATATCATTTGTGTTGCAAACATAGGAAGACTCCAATATGGTTGTTTGAATCACACTTATGCATGTATTAATAATTAGACTTAAAGTTGTTGATACTCATTATTTTTTATATGTTCATAGGCACATATTATAGACATCAATGGCTAACTGTAATCGTGCACTCCGTGGGGAAAGGGGTGGCCACCCAGTAGACCTTACTGAGCCATATATTTTTGGAGTGGTTCTGAATGAGCAAGCCCATCGTAACCGATAGGCAACCTTAGTCCAACTTTGGTGCACCTCCTCTCACTACCCAGAAAATCAAGTACTATAGGCTTGGAACTGCACGATGACTTTTAGGCCTTCTATGTATGGGATGCTGTGGCTAATATTTTTAGAGGAAGATGGTTGTTATATCCAAAGATGATGCTTGAATTTCTGAGCACTTTGATGACCAATAAAATGACGATGCCCCCATATATCGAGAGCATCTTCTTTTAGTTAGATAATGAGACCTGGATGGTCTCTCTGCAAGAGCTAAATATCCTATATGGGAATGATTGGGGGAACCAAACAGGCCACGATGAATGGACTTCCGAAATCTCTGGAGGAATCTCACATCTTTTTTGAGGGGCCCACCACTGACTTTGCCCCAAGGACGGCCAAAGCTTCTTGCCTATAGAACCGTATTTTCCAATTCTTCCAATGGGCCAGTTCAAACTTATTTGCCCATTACGATGGAGGATATGTGCAACTCAGGGAGCTCTACTACATATGGTGCTCACTCAACCAAAGACTATTTGACTTGGGCTTCAAGATAGTCGAACACTTGAGCGAGCGGCCCAAAAATGAAGTGGCACCCTAATGTATGGAGGCATCATTACCGCTATTACCACCTTCTATTAGTTGGACTTTTCTGAATGGGAGGTGCTATGAGGCAAGATGAGCTTATCTTTCAAAGTCCTCATCTATATGGACTTCATCAGAGTTGATGATGTGGGAAGGTGTTATTTCTAACAATGAGTGGGAGATCACTTTCCCCTTCCCATCCGCACCCTCACTAGGGTGTCCAGTTATGAAGCTCATAGAGATAATTAGATGATGGCCTCCCAGCACATCAAGCGGTGATGCAAGTGTATGCCTCCGTGCTCCCGTTTGAAGCTTTAATTGGAGAAGTGATTTATATGAAGGCAATCGCTCAACAAGAAAAAGATGGAGAGGCCCAAGAAGATGAGAATGTCAAGGAGGTTGCCCTACATGATGAGATGCATGAGTAGCCTAATTTAATAGGCAGGGAGATCATCACCATCATCAGAGACGCCAATCCTAAAAAGAATATATGGAAGATCTAGAGGATCGAAAGACATCTGTGGAGTCTGAGCTACAAGAACTTAGGGGCCACCTGACTTTGGAGTTCCAAGGGGTACGAGGCGAGTTCACACATTTGAACTCCAATGTGGACTCTATGACTACAAATATGGCAGCTATACTTGAGATGATGCAATAATGATGGCTGAATTATCAACCGCCACCACCACCTTAGTGAAGGCAAAGTTCGAGATTTGTAGACATCCCGTCTATCGTACCAAACTTAGTCTTCTCAAAGAATAAGTTTGGGGGTGGATGGACTTGCCCCATAAATCCCTCACTCTGCCCCAAAGTGGTATTTTTTTTCCAAGTTCCCTGTGTAAAATATGTAATTTAAGTCCAAGATTGAATTCGTTTCATTATTTTGATAATTGTGTGTATTGACTGATGCTAATGATGATGCCGCTTTATTTGTTATAATGATATTGAGAAAATTGTGTGTGATGTGAAGCAAGACAATTGTGTATGTAGTGAATGACTTAAATATCTCGAATCATGATTGACATGTGAGATTTTGAGCCTTTTGATTTTTTTAGTGTGATTAGATAAATAATTTTTAGAATGTTTAGAACTTGCCTATGATTTGCTCAATTTTAATAGAATAATGTGAATTTTGAAAATGAATTTAGGCCATCTTTGGTAGCCTTGTTATCCCTTAAACATTTGACTATTTACTTGCAAAAATATCCTAGTAAGCCCCGTTGAATTAAGTCTTTCTTTCATAATCAAGTCACATTGCTCACTTTATGAAATTGATATAAGTAAAGTGGACTTGTCGAATAAAAAATATTGATTATTGAAAGGCCTTGGAAAAGAAGGGGGAGAGAAATCAAAAGAGTTGTAGAAATATGGTTTGGGATACAAAATGTAAATATATGCCACTTCTCTTCCAAAAAACAAATTAATAAAATAAAATAAAAAATTGAAATATTCAGAAGTGACTTTCCATAGCTAATAAAGTCATTAGTTGAGTGATTAAGAGTTGAAAAGGTTTTGATAAAAGAGGAATAAAACTAGACAAAATCTAGTTGTGCTCATTGGCCATGAGTTGAAAGTGAAGAAAGGTCGTAAAGACCAATGAATTCGATGAGTCTGATTTTGATTGAGTTAATTAGCCACATATTCCTCACTTTGACAAAAATCCTACATCACAACTGATTGAAAGTCATTTAGGATCCTTAATCCACACTTATTGCGTGTAAAGGCGAGATGAAATCATGGGCAAACATATAGTTAATTATTCATTTATTTTAACTTTGAGTGGAATTATATTAGCCTATACACTTGAGTGTGAGAAATACACAACTCTAGTGAGGATCAATGATTCAAGATGTTAAACACGTAATAGTTGCATGACACAAAATTATTTTGCTTGCAATATGCTTGATTTTGACTTAATCATAATGGTTTTTGTGCATCGTTTGCTGCCAAAACACCCATTCATGCTGGAATGAAGATTCGTTATCATTGTTGGAGGACGAACAATAGGTTAAGTTTGGGGGGTTGATAACCTAAAACTTTATGTGCAATTCAAGATCATTATGTATAGTTTTTAGAAAATTGCATGTACCTAAGTGACGAGTTTAGAATGATTTTGTTATATTTGGTTACATCACGAGTTTGTTGAAGTTTTTATACAAATATGGATATTTGTGGTTGCATAGACCACGCCACGAGAAACAAATCGTGCACACAAACTGAGGAATGGACCCTAAAAGCATAGAACATGCACCAATCATAGCCCATGCGCGATTCCAGACCATGCATCCCTTGCATCGTGTCATGATCCATACTTATCCTCTCATTCCAAATTATATTTTTTGGGGAACTGAAATCCTAATCACCTTTTATCAAGGAGAAGCATTGGAATGAAGAAGATCATCAGTTTTCAAAGCTAGAATCGAGTATACAAAGAGAAAAGAGCAACCAAGTCATTAGAGAGAAGAGAAACGAAGATCATTGGGCATTAGTCGTAGTTTTATTTTTCTCTTTTATATAGATGTTAGCTATAATTGTCAAATCATTTCCTACGGATTATGAGTTGATAATGAATAACTAAACAATTAGTGATTTCTTTATTCGATTAGTAATTGTGTACAATTATGGATTCATATGATTTGCATTTATGATATTTTTCCTTTCCTTTATTCGATTATGCTTCCTTGATATGATTGTCGTATGAAATTATGTGGCTAATAATTGCATATGTGTAGTTGATCCATTATTACCCAAGATGTAGTAATTGAATAACAGGTTAGCAAGGCATAACATGAACTTGCTAGATCCAGAGATTGATAAGTATTATGAGGAAATAAATCCTAGAAACAATTGGGAGTTAGGTAACATTCTGATATCGAGAGCTGATTATTGAAGTCTAATCTACTTTTAGATCTAACTCATGAGAGAGAGTCTAGTTATATTAGTGATTCTCATATGAATGAAATATGGCTTGATCATTAAAAAAAGTCCTATGAGCCATAAGAGTGCATGTGCCTAGAATGCATTTAACCTCTAAAATCTTATCGTTGTTTGAATCTGATATGTGTTATTAATTTCTATTTGTGTTTTATTTTTTTTAAATCATTTATTATCATAGCCCTAGTCTTTAGATAAAGTAGGGTAATCTAAATGAGTAATTAGCTGGAATTACATTTAGATAGTCCCCGTGGATATGCAACATTTTCTCACAATAATTTAGTACAATTAGCCTCGTATATTTGCGAGTTATTATTAAGTGAAACGAAAGAGCAAACAAAGATAAAAATTGAATTCTCTCTTTTAATTTCTTGTATTTTGATGTGTTCTCAATATCACCTTGGGGTTTATTTATAGAGATCCCTTTAGGTCACCTCATCCCCTTAGGTCTCCTCATCCCCTAGGTCTCTTCATGGGTTTTTGAGTCATAATCTCTTTGTATTGGGCCTATCTCTAATACTAGGTCTTTTATATGTCTTCTTGGGTATTAAATAATTTTTAAAATTAATTCATAATCCCAAAATATTTGTCCCAATTAATTATTTAATACTCTAGCATTGTTCGTACTTAATTAATTATTTGTCCAACAAATAAAATTAGCCCAATAACTTATTACCTCCATGTTCATTTTATTACTTAGGCTCATATTTGTTTAACAAATATTATTTAGCCTAATAATTCATTCATCTATGATTAAATAAATATTTCCTTAGTTGCAACGCACCAAAATCTGGTTGTGCGTGTGACTCCTTAGGTTGATCACTCTACCTAGTCAAAGGGCAAGAAATCTAATTGATTAATTAATCCAATTAATTAATCACCTTTTGGATTTCTTCAATCCTTAGGTACTCAAAACATCTATTCGTTCATGTCCATCAAATACTACTAGAGGGACTCATATGTAAAAGATGAATTCAACGTGAAAACCTTTTATCATATAGTTACCATTCACATATAGTCCTTTCACTTGATTCTCCAATTAATGTCTAGGGCTTGGTCATTTTATACGGACCCATGATTGACATTAATAACTGTAATAACCCTCACAAACTCAGTAGATCAGTTGGCCCATAAAGAGTTTTCATCTCTTATGTTCAGGCTAGGTGTGTTGCGTAAGGTCTTCATAGATACGACGAGTGTAGAAAATATAGAATAACAATCCCAACAGATTACTATGTAGGCTAGCAAATTCTGCCCTTACCACTGTACTGATCTAAAACATAGTTCCACCGTAACCAATAGGCTCTCATTTGGCTTTTCAAGAGAGATTTAAGAAACGAGCAAATATACAACTTTTCTCATGTAGAACCACATGTATGCGTACATTCTCAAGACTAATTAGACCACCTATAGAAATTAGAACCTCAATTTTCCCATTGCCACTACGACTACCAAAAGATTTAAGTTTTGATGCGGGATTAGCTCAACGTGATTATTTGTAATGAACATCATATCCATTAGCCTAGGTGGTGTCTCAACACAGATATGCATGGAACGAGATATTCACTCCCCCAATGACGTATCAATCAGTGTAACCTCACTAGTATCTAACAATATCCCTTCTCATAGATTCTACGACTTGGAACATTTATGATTTCAACCATCGAGACTAATTCCATGACCACCACCCCGTGCATGAAAAAGTCTCCTAGTTACCAAATCATGGGATTTTAATATCATATAACATGTAAATACAAATAAATACAATAAAAAAGAAATCTCTTTAAACTTTTATTTACATTCGTAAAGGATTATACTTCGAATATGTCTTTTAGGCTAGCCTACCAGTTGGCTGCCAGGTTACATATTTCCCATCTCTAATTTCTGGCAGGTGTCTTGTGTAATGTCTTCATTAGATATGAGGACTGTAGGAATTATAGAGAAATAGTCCCACCAGATTACTCTGTGGGCCAACAAATTATATCTTGTTACTGATCTTAAACATAGTTTCACCATAACCAACGGGCCCTTGTTTGGCCCCTCATGAGAGATTTAAGGAACTAGTCAAATACATAAATTCCCTTATATAGGATCGCATACATGTATATAGTTTAAGGACTAATTAAAGCACCTACAAAAAATTGAAACCTTAATTTTCTCATTGCTACTACAGTTACCAAATAGTTTTGATGAAGGATCAGTTCAATGTGATTGTTTGGGACAACATTACATCAACTAGTTTACATGGTGTCTCAGCATCAATATCCATGGAATGAAATATCCACTCCCCATATGATGTACCGCACTGTGCAAGCTTATATGAATCCCACAATATCCTTTCTTGCAGATTATACACCTTGATACATTTATGATCCCAACCACCAAGTCTTATTCTATGACCACCAACCCATGCGTGACCAAGTCTCCCAGTTACTGAGATCGTGAGATTTACGTATCATATAACAAATAAAAATGAATATGATAAAAAAGAAATGCCTTAAACATTTATTTATATTCATAAAGATTGTACTTGAAATATTTCTTTTAGGCTAGCCCAACAGTGGGCTGACAAAGCACATATTCCTACACATAGTTATGGAAGTTGGGAGCTCCCTTAAAGAATTCTCATAATTCTTCCTCTATCCTTCTTTCTTATAAAGAATGATAGTTTAATTTCTTAATTTATTTAATTAAATAACTGTACAAAATTTTTTGGAGTGACATAGATTATTCCCTTACTATTAATTACTTGTTAAACTATTTTGACATTTTCTCTAATAAAATCCTAGAATCTCTATCCTTAAAATCAACAAAAAGCCCTGTTAATCCAATTATCCCTTATGTATAATTAATTCGAACAAAATTTTTAGATTAATCTAGTTAATTGAATAATCCAAAATAAGCTGGTTGGATTTAATTCATTAAACACGTTCAAATTAGTATAAAATGATAGACAAGTTGTTGATACATAAACTTGATTCATTTAATCCTTAATTATTACATCATGTATGAATTAATCACTAACTGCTATAGATGGAAATTAGTTAACAGCAATTATGAATTGTAAATTATTTCTTAGAAATTACATATCAAAACTTAATAAAAGGTTATCAATCAAAATAATACAATCACATTTAATTCAATAATAAAATAAATATCACAATTTATTTTAGTGTACAATGAGAAACTACTACAGGGATAATTATAGTAATTGATGAGGGTGTTTTCCTCACTTAAATAAATAAAGATGAATTCTGATAGGGAAGAAGAACTCGCAGTTGATGAAGGGATGGCGGATTTGAACTGCCGAAAGCTTCATGTGAGACCTGCACAAATTTGTTGGAGGGGTTCCGGCAAAAACACTCCGACGCTCAAGTTATTGGATAAATTTTCTGTAAATTTAGAGAGAGAAATATTTGAATGTGTTTATGCAACAATGTTTTGTGATACAAAATGAAATATACCTTGCTTATATACCTTTTGAAGAAAGGTATTAATGTCTTTTCACCACAAATGGCTTACTGGCTTGGGCGGCTATGCCCTCATCCTGCAAGGAATAGGATGGGACACCCACTTTCTGAGATAATTATTGCAATATTCTCTCCATAATAGATAAGGCTATTCGTAGGGCTAGCTAGGAAGAACTAATATATCTTAGGAAAAACCCGAAAATAGCATGATAGTTCAGTTCAGCTATGGTAAATTCCAAGCATCCCTTCTGCCCTGTTTATCCACAATAATGCCGCAAAAAGGTTTGGGACACAGCTAATCTGCTCTGATCTGGAAGGCAACACACAAAGACTTGAAGTTAGATCAACTCTGACCTGCTCAACTCTGATCTACTCAGCTCTGGTCTACTCAGATATGCTCAGCTCTGCTCTATTCAGATCTGCTCTCCTTTGACCTGTATAGTCGACATGACATCTGGGCCTGGTTTTAAGGTTATTCGTGTCCTCTGCTGGTTGGGCTTTGGTTATGATCTAGAGTGATTTCTGACCAATTATTTAGCCCCTATCATCTACTCCCCCAACTCTGATTTGACTGATATAGGCAAGTTAGAGTAGATTTGTTAGTGGTAGCTTTAACTCCAACAATCACCTCTTTTCCCATTCCAATTCATCCATCCCAATGCCTAAAGTCTCCTCCTTCCATGTGTTAAAATCTCGTGCATAAATCTGCCTTGACACTACACGTGTCACCAAAAGATGAAATGAGGATTCACTGTTCATCTTTCTTCAACTAGGTATGAGTTATAAAAGAGGATACTGTTACTTTAACAATTTACCTTTCTTTCATCTGTTTTCTGAATTCTTCAACTCTCGAGTGATTCTGGGGTAAGCCTTGACCCCATCTACTGGAGAGGAGCAAGCCTCTCCTTATCATTCCTCTCTTGCTATCATTTATAACATCACTCCTTTTGAACAAAGTCTTGATTCCATTCCTTTGGATGATATTCCCATGGGTGTTTCTCTCTCAGCCCCACTTTATCATTCCCTTTACAACCACTGATTACCCCAGGGTAGTTCTCGAAAGTGATAGAGACCAATGGGACAGTGTCTGGTCCTTCAACCTTCACCTTTCATGCTCTGGCCTCCCTCCGCTCTGATTTCACCTTCACTTCTCACTTTCGAGTCAGAATTCTTGATTCTGATGAACAACCAACCTGTACCTTATCTCCCACTCTTACCATCTGGAGATCTAAGATAGACGTCGATCTGAGGTTTCATATAAATTGCATCTATTTGAAATAGCTAGGAGGTACAAAGTTCCTCTGAACCTCTCGCTCTTATTTTAGAATTTATCCTCCAGTTTGCGGCAAAAAGTTGTCTCTAAAACCATGAAAATAAAGTCTGTAAAATTATATGTTAATACTTTATTTCCTTAACTTTGAATATTTTTTATTGTACTCCCTATTAAAATACTCTTGAAATTATTTATGTAAGTTAAAACATCACTTTTGTTAAGTTTTAAAAAAAATTCAAAAACTGTGACGGTATCCCTTTGAATATTCAAAAACAATGGAGTTTGTAAAATTATATGTTAATCCTTTATTTCCTTAAATTTAATATTTTTTATTGTTTTCCCATGTAAAATACTCTTAAAAATTGTTTCTGTAGCTTAAAACATCACTTTGTCAAGTTTTAAGAACTTTTAAAAAACTGTGATTTTATCTCTTTGAAAATTTTCAAAATATGAAGTCATTTAAATTATATGTTACTCCTTTATTTCCTTAAATTTGAATATTTTTTGTTGTACTATCAATAAAAATACTCTTTATATCTTTTTTTTATGCTAAAACATCACTTTTATCAAGGTTTGAGAATTTTTCATAAGCTGGGATGGTACCCCTCGTGAAGATTCTCAAAAAATGAAGTTTGTAAAATTATATGTTAATCCCTTATTTCCTTAAATTTGAATATTTTTTGTTGTTTTCCCAAGTAAAATACTCTTGAAAATTGTTTCAGTAAGCTAAAACATCACTTTGTCAAGTTTTAAGAATTTTTAAAAACTATGATTGTACACTTATGAAAATTCTTAAAAAATGGAATCATTAAAATTATATGTTAGTCATTTATTTTCTTAACTTTGAATATATTTTGTTGTAATTCCAAGTAAAGTACTCTTTAAAATGTTTTTGTATGCTAAAACATCACTTTTGTCCAGTTTTAAGAATTTTTCAAAAGTTGGTATGGTACCTCTTTGAAAATTCTCAAAAATGGAGTTTGTAAAATTATATGTTAATCCTTTATTTCCTTAAAATTGGATATTTTTGTTGTAATTCCAAGTAAAGTACTCTTGAAAAACTTTTATATAAGTTAAAACATCACTTTTGGCAAGTTTTAAGAAATTTTCAAAAACTGTGATGATAACCCTTTGAGAATTCTCAAAAAATGGAGTCAATAATTTTATATGTTAATCCATTATTTCCTTAACTTTGAATATTTTTTTTTGTACTCTCTAGTAAAATATTCTTAAAAATTGTTTCTATAAGCTAAATCATCAGTTTTTACAAGTTTTAAGAATTTTTCAAAAACAGTGATGATACCCCTTTGAAAATTCTCAAAAAATGGAGTCTGTAAAATTATATGTTAATCCTTTATTTCCTTAACTTGGAATATTTTTTGTTGTACTCCCTAGTAAAATGATCTTGAAAATTATATTTGAAAGCTAAAACATCACTTTTGTGAAGTTTTAAAAATTTTTCAAAAACTGTGATGGAACCCCTTTGAAAATTCTCAAAAAATGGAGTCTGTAAAACTATATGTTAATCCTTTAATTCCTTAACTTTGAATATTTTTTTGTGGTACTCCCTAGTCAAATACTTTTGAAAATTATTTTTGTAATCTACAACGTCACTTTTGTCAAGTTTTAAGAATTTTTCAAAAACTGTGATGCTACCCTCTTGAAAATTCTCAAACAATTGGAGTCTATAAAATTATATATTAATCCTTCATTTCTTTAACTTTAAATAATTTTGGTTGTACTCCCAAGTTAAATACACTTAAAAATATTTCTGTAAGCTAAAACATCACTTTTGTCAAGTTTTAAGAATTTTTCAAAAAACAATGATGTACCCCTTTCAAAATTCTCAAAAAATGGAGTCATTAAAATTATATGTTAGTCCTTTATTTCCTTAACTTTGAATATTTTTTGTTGTACTCCCAAGTAAAATACTCTTGAAAATTATTTCTTTAATCTAAAACATCACTTTTGTCAAGTTTTAAGAATTTTTCAAAAAACTGTGATGATACCCCTTTGAAAAATCTAAACAAATTGAGTTTGTAAAATTATATGTTAATCCTTTATTTTCTGAAATTTAATTTTTTTTTGTTGTACTCCCAAGTAATATACTCTTGAAAATTATTTATGTAAGCTAAAACATCACTTTTTTCAAGTTTTAAGAATTTTTCAAAAACTGTGATGGTACCCATTTTGAAAATTCTCAAAAAATGGAGTCTGTAAAATTATATGTTAATCCTTTATTTCCTTAAATTTGAATATTTTTTGTTGTATTCCCTAATAGAATACTCTTGAAAAATATTTCTATAAGCCAAAACTTCACTTTTGTTAAGTTTTAAGAATTTTTCAAAAACTGTGATGGTAGCTCTTTGAAAATTATCAAAAGAATTGATTCTGTTATTATATGTTAATCCTTTGTATCTTTAATTTTAAATATTTTTTGTTGTACTGCCAAGTAAATACTCTTGAAAAATGTTTCTCTAAGCTAAAACTTCACTTTTGTCATGTTTTAAGAATTTTTTAAAAAACTGTGGTGTTACCCCTTTGAAAATTCTTAAAAAATTGAGTCTATAAAATTTTATGTTAATCCTTTATTTTCTTAACTTTGAATATTTTTTGTTCTACCCCTATGTAAAATACTCTTGAAAATTGTTTATGTAAGCTAAAACATCTCTTTTGTCAAGTTTTAAGAATTTTTCAAAAACTGTGATGGTACCCCTTTGAAATATTTCAAATAAAACTGAGTTTGTAAAATTATATGTTAATCCATTATTTCCTTAAATTTTAAATTTTTTTGTTGTACAACCAAGTAAAATACTCTTGAAAATTTTTGAAGTATGCTAAAACATCACTTTTGTTAAGTTCTAAGAATTTTTCAAAAACTTGAAGTTAAACCCCCAATGTTCCATCGTGTTCAGCATGATTGCTATGTTAGCATCAATTTTCTCGACAGTTGAGTTCATGCAGGTGAACTTGGTTCTCAATTCCTGCAAGCACAACTCATCAAATTTAAAAGGAGCTTTCTTTTTAAACAATGGACACATAAGTTGTGTAATTTTACAAAAAAAATAACCATGAAACTCCTTTGGAGCTCGGCATGTCCAATGAGACTCCTTAATGCCTTCTCATTTGCACGAGGATGCCATCCTTCAATTTCAACCTCCTCAACATGATCGACTTCTAAACTTGCACCAAGGTGATCCAGCTTTATTTCCTTTTTTATGCTTTGCTTGTGAGGTGCCTCTGTCTTTGATTCTATAGAATCCTAGACAACTTTGAAATTGTCAATTAAATTCACATTGTTAAAATTAATATACTTGTAAGGAAGGGTAGTGTGGCTAATGCAAGATTCAAGAGACTCTACCGGCAAAATTTAGACTTCTTTTGATCAATAGTGTTTTGAATTACATCCACAGCCTCGCAATCTTCAACATCTCTTTTAAACTTCTTTGCATCATACAAGGAGTACACCATTTACTCATTACTGGTAAATATGTTCTATACATGGTAATACTACATACATACGTAAATTATTATGCACAATTCATTGTAATTTGGGAACTAATATTTTGTGTTCCTGCAGCGAATTCCACCCAAATTCTGTAGGAAATGTGGTGGTAGTTTACCTTCTGACGTGCAACTTCACAATGACTTTGGCATGAAGTGGAGTGTAACAACCAAGAAACGTGATGAAGGCTTCATCTACCTGACGGAAGGGTGGCCTGAGTTTCAGGATGTGAACAACATCGAACATCAGGGCATGTGCTTGTTTTATTATGACAGAGGCTGTATTTTCCACGTGATTGTCTTCACAAGAAACGCATGCTAGAAACCACACCTGGCAGGTAATAAATACCAAGGTTTAATCGATTCTTCAAGGTTTTCCTTCCTAGTCCCAGAATGCCGATGGATTTTTATTTGGTACGTGTTCACTCAACAATATAAGTTATAATATTTTTTATAATGTCATGCTCATGTCTTGTAATGTGCAGAAATATATATGTATTATACCTATATTTTATTTCCAATTCTACTGTTGAATTTTAATCTATGTGTTTTAGGATCTTCCGCCTAAGTTCACCCTGAACATTATCGAAAATCCACCCAACTGGCTCACTTTGGTTAACAAGTACGTTGTTAGGTGGAATATGAAGTCTAAGATTCTTAACACAGGTCAAATTAGACTGACTTATGGGTGGCAGGAATTCGTGCAGGAGAATAAGATAAGACTTGGGAAATTTATATTTTTCAATCTGCTCGTTGATGGTGGCGTCTAGGTTGAGAGATTTGAGGTTAGTTATTTTGAGAAATCCAAAATTAAGCATCGTTTTCTAAGAAGGGAACTAAGTAAGGCAAGTGATAGTGAACCAAGAGAGGATAGATTGGATCACATGATGGATATTCAACAAAATGACTTAATAGACCTTTCCAGTGAAACGAGTGATGACGACAGGATTGATGTCATGATGTCTGGTTTCCCTCACGTAAAGACGGAGGTGGTGAGCCCTATAGAGCCCAAACAAAATGATTGTCCTGATACGAACTTCTTATCCACAAGTTGTATTTTGATACACCTCCATTGGTACGTGTACTAGTTGTATATCAATTAAGTTTGTTGTTTTAAATGATAATTGACTTGCATGTTGTATTAACCGAATATTTGTTTGTACATGTAGCCTATTCCTATTGAATTTTGGAATTCATACAGTTTTGGAAAAAAGCTTGTGGGCAAGCGCATCAACGTGATGATGAATGGACGAACATGGTCTATTGGGCTGAACAAGAAAGCATCTCGTATTGCGATGAGGCACAAATTACCAATTTTCCTAAGTGAGAATGGCATAGCAGTGAGAAACAAATGTGTAATTGAGTTGGCCCATACCTATGAATTGGATTTTAATGTCCGTGTAATTGAATGAGTTGTTGTAACAAAACAGTCTCTATCTAAGTTGTAATTAGTTGACACAATTTTACTTAGTTTTATAATATTTGTCTTTTGTAGTCATATACGAATGTGCTACCGTAGTGGTTGAACAACATATGTCAATGGTTATTTCATTTAATTGTCGAACCCTTCTTTCCTTATTTTGGTTTTGGTTTCCGTGGACTGTCTTACTCTTTTAAACACATGTGCTGCTGTTTAATTTATATGTTGCTATTCTGTGTAGTGTCCGTAAAATCACACTTATTCAACATGTTCAACAACATTTCATATGTTGCTATTCTAAAATACATAATATAGGTTATCAACAACAATATAGATCGGATAGATGACAGATACAAAACACACCAAAAATCACTACATGTTATGGTCTACTAAATACGATACACTAAACACTAATTACTTCTACACATTTATATCCCATTCTAGTGTTCGTTTTATTGTACGATGCAAATCGAGTGCTGGGGAACACAACTTCTCCACCGCCATAGTTTACATAATAAGTTACCAATTACCACCTTTAAAACAAAACCATTTAATGGTGCTTGAAGAAGCATAGGAGCTCTCGCTGCTTTGGTTTTTTGAAGTATCATCTCTGACGATAGGCCTCGATGGATAAAAGTTCTGTGGAGGAAAACTTCTAGTACTTCCACCTACATCGTTTCTTATATTTGGGAGAGTATTTGTTGATAATCTTCATTATGCATCTGAGAAACATGGACCTTATGAAAATGCTTCCTTCGAGGCAGATGTGCAGAAGCAACTAATGGAGATATAACCTTATCATTGTCATCAGATATAACAATCACCATTCCAGTTGTTGGTGCATGATGTTTTTCCAGTTGCACGCTTCCATCTGGGATGTTGATGATTTCTTTATATTGCAAAGGATGGGAATTGCGATTGTTGAATACTACTTCAAGCTTCTCGTATTGTGGTTCTCCACCTTCAAAATATGCCCCAGCAAATACATTTTTTATCGCATAATAGATGTATTTCAGAGAGTAAATAAATTTTATATGATAAATATTATATAAATAAGATTTATTATGTATTCGTTTCCTAAAAATAAACTACAAAGATTTTTTTGAAATAAATGGCATAAAATTATACCCGATGTATTACCTTCATCAATTTCTTCCAGGTAGATTGAGTTGCATGTAATTTGTTTAAGGAACGATCTCACCATGTGTTGTCCGTCTCAGTGATCATTTAAAAGGTTTCGTACTGATTTTTTAACATGAACCGACGTTCCACAATTTCTTCCCAAGTAATATTTTTCAAATACTCTTCATTTAGTATGCCTCATGAGAAGAGAAGGGCATGGAAGTTTTCTTGTAACTGTGGATTCCAGTTGCCAAGCTGCCGCTACTTCATAAGATAGATAATAAAACAAACATCCATCTCTTCATTTCAATCATTGTTGTATAAGAACTCTTCCTGGGGAGAGATTTTTCTTAGAGACATTGTTTATGTAGTTTTTCAATCTTCATTTTCCAACAAATAGTGGGAACCTATTTATACACAAACATGCAGTATGATCAGCACCATGTGGACCAAAAGGAGATAACTAATGTGACTTGTCAATCAATATCATGTTCACTGAAGTATTTGGCATGTGATCCATCCCATTATATAAAATTTTGATTTTAAAAATTACAGAACAAAATAATGTAATAAATTGTATCATGTTAAGATTACGGTTCAGAAGACAACGCTCCAAAATATTATTGTTTACATAATGTTTTACGCACATGTACTTATTTTATGGAATTTAAGTTAAATACATTATTCGGAAAATATATAAATAAGAAAAATATGGAAGCATCAAATCCATCTTGTTCAATGTTCATGATTATATATGCAATAATTATGAAAACTATTTGGCATGTGAACCAAGGACACCAAACTCTGTAGGAAAGCATTGAAAAATTGTTGAATGACATCTCATATTTATTGCAAATTGTCATCATCCATGAAGAATTGCTGCCATATATAGCTATTGCTAATAAAGCCAAAAAAGGAAAAAAATTATATTATATTTCATATAATAATACTTTTATATTATTAAATTTATATATAAATTCATGACATTCACCAAAATATGTTTGAAAGTTTAAATATAATATTCAATAATAAGGGACGTCGGAATTTTGATTTACGACATAATTTTTTTTTAAATGTAATTATATGAATAAGGTTACTGGCATTATAAATATGCATTATATTTTATTTCAAACCGAGTTTATCAAGTAAAAAATATATTGTCCTAAAAACATAAATGTTGGAAACTAGAGTGAACAAATCTATATATATATATTATTTACATTTGTTATTATTTTCTAATCTTCACATGAATTAAAATGGATGAAACATGGGTCAAAATTGGAGTCAATCTCGCATCAGCCGAAGAACTGTAAAATCAGCGTGGTTCAGGTAACACGCTTTCATTTCTTTTCCCCCAACAAGCGAAATTAATCAGCAACCCTAGCTCGGTTGTTCACTCCGTCTGCTGTTGTTGTCATATATAAACGAAGGTCTGACCATCGCTGCATGCGAAACCCTGTTCAACCTTTGTAATCAAGGTAATTCATTATAAACCTATGTCTATTTCCTTATC
The DNA here is from genome assembly GCA_028749325.2 of Caryopteris x clandonensis. Taxonomy (NCBI): domain Eukaryota; kingdom Viridiplantae; phylum Streptophyta; class Magnoliopsida; order Lamiales; family Lamiaceae; genus Caryopteris; species Caryopteris x clandonensis. Next base: position 11,220,825 of record JAPYKT020000001.1, on the reverse strand, counting down.
GGTCAATCGTAGCTGCTAGAAAACCAACATCCACATCCACATCCATGAGGTATTTGTTTCTTATTATATATTGTGTAATGTTGAATTAGATGATGCTTACTACCCAAGTTGTTACATATTTTTAATTATCCGATGCCAAAAACCCAATTTTCTAATTACCCACCACCGACATAGGTTTTAACAACACTGACCTCACGTGAAATGGGTTCTTGGCTCCCACATTTAAATTTTTACTTCCTTATATATTCTTTTCTTTCTATGGGATACGATGGAAGTAGGTGTGTGTTTAACTATATTATGCTGGGTCTAATATGCAAATTTGTTTTTTTAGGATGGATAATGGTAATGTTATGTTATGGTTACATATTTTTTTATCACAATTGACATATTCCATTTGGATGAATGGGGTCCTTGTAACTCTGCCCTGTAGAACAAAGAAGAACTCTTCAATATGAAACACACAAAGATGCGAAACGTAATTGAGAGGTTATTTGGAATTTTGAAAAAAAAGATAGGCAATACTAAAAAATGCATCGTACTACCCCATTGGAGTCCAAAATTGAATCATCCTAACTTGTTGCGTCATTCACAATTTATTCAGAAAACCATGGTCGTTGATCCTTTAGAAGCTGAAGTAGATGAAAATTTTTAGAATGTCGATGCATGTTTAGATAGCTACGTTAATGTAGTTGAGAGTAGTCCTGAGTGGACTGCATGAAGAGATAATTTAGCAGCCACTTTGTATAATGATTGGGTTCGATAGAAAAAAAAATCTAACAAAGTTGTTGTGGCGGTCTTGCCCTATGTCGGTTCCACCTGTTATTTCTTTGTCGTGTTGGTTGTTCGTATACTGATCGTTGTTTCTTAATTTTACTATGTAATTAAACAATTTCTAATATTGTAGTGATATATTTTTTCGAGTGAAGGGCGTTCATTTTATGTGATATATGCATAAACTATGACAGGTTTAGTATTTGTTCTCGTTCTGTGGACGTGATTCCTTAGTTTAAGGTATTTAAATTAATTTTTTATGTCAACAGTAGTCTACAGGAATATGGAAGACATCAGTTACAGCGGGAAAACTAGCAATCCATCATGAAAGAACACTGCTACAAGGAGACGTGTGTGGACAGGAAGGGAAGAACAAGTTCTGATTATGGCGTTGAAGGATATCATCCAGATGGGGTGGAAATGAGAGAATGGATTTCGTACGGGTTACTTGGGTGCACTCGCCAGCGTTATAAAACATTACTTGCCAAAGACCGATTTGAAGGCTGATCCATATATCTGCAATAAGATACATGTGTGGAAGAAGCATCATGGCAGTCTGCAATCTATGCTTAGCAGGTCCGGATTTGAGTGGGACAATGTTAATAGCATGGTCATAGTGCACAATGAAAAACTGTGGAATGAATATGTAGCGGTAAGAATTGAATATTTTTTTATTTATTTATAATATTTGTAGTATATGCTTCATTTTCCATTGTGCCTTAATTTTTGTAAATTCCAACAAACTGATACGCATGAAAAGAGTATGAAGAAGAAGTCTTACCCTCTATATAACGAGTGGTGTGAGGTATTTGGAAAAGATCGTGCAACTGGAGAATTTGCAGAGGATCTGACCACTGCCGATAAAGAATAGTTGGAAGCAGGTGATGAGAATGACATTGATGAACTGAATGTTTTCATTGATTCAATTTCCGCTGATACCGAAATAGCATCGGACGGTGACGGTGGAGGTTCGGGGGCGTGAGGAAGAAAATCAAGATGAGGAAACGTCATGCTGAGGACAGACTGGGTGAGCATATGGTTAATGTGATGGGCAAGTTTTGTGAACAAACGAATGACAACCTGCAGACTATAGGAAAATGAATTAGATACGAGGTCATGATGTTCAAGAACGAGAAAGTTGTTTGAAATGTTGGGCAGCTTGGGTGTATTGACTTTTGATCAGCAGTTAATGGTTGTAAACGTATTAATCAATAATAACAAAGAACTCGAGCTATTTTTCAGTCTCCCAAAAGATGCCCAGGGTCGTATGGTGATGTTAATGGCTGTTGAAAGAATGTAAAATGTACATCACTAGTCATGACTTTGTTGTGTGAACTTGTGTATTTCATTTGTTGTGTGTTGTTGGACTAATGTATTATTAGAGCTGTGTGTAAAGCATTGGGCATATAATGCCAGGATGCGACTGCTATTTAGCTATAATATTAGGAATAGTGTAAGAATTAGCACTTCAACTAGAAGCCTATGTGGATGTAATTCTAGTTTTCACTAATTATTCAATATTATTTGTGTTTAAATATTGTTTAGCTGTTAATTAAGCCAATAAATACACCAGGCCATTCATATTTAAATTTAAGGGGAACACCATTGGTACGGATACAAGAAATACATAACATATTTTTAGGGAAACACCATTGGTAGGGATACAAGAAATACACAACATATGTAAATTAGAATATCAACTTTTCGCCTACATCAACACTGAAACATTACTCTTCAAACAGTAATTTTAGATCGTAGAGCCTTTTCTCCCCCCCTTCGAATTTGATCCATTATAGCAGGGGTTTTCCTGCATGACAAAAAAAATAAAGAAGTTAAACTTGACATATGATTGTAGTTAATGAACTAATGAATTGTACCTTTTTAATACGCTCCACACCATGTGTTCGATTAAAAATTGATCGGTAGAGGAATTGTACATGACGCCACTAAGATTATCCAACCAACCATAAAAAATCAAATGATGTTTTAAAAGCTGTAACTTCGATCGAGCCAATACAAGGTCAAATTTTGTACGAAATTTTGTGCTGAGTGGATTAATGGCTGCCAATTAAACTACGGAGTTTCTTTCGTTAATACTGATACCTCCATGAATCTTTGCGTCTAGCAAGAGATCAATAAATTTTTTTCCACCTGATCTGTCCATGCCGCTGTCGTGGACCGATGAAGTCGGTTTGTAGAAGAAGATGCATTTATTTTCTAGAAATCATGTATGAATAGATTGTAAGGTTATAGTAAATATATAGGAACTTACTTGTTGAAAAAATGTATACAGTATTATAGCCTTGCTAAATGAACTACCCTATTGCTGACGCACAAGTTAAGCAAAACATGTGACTTATGTTTGGCGGCTTCCTTCACGTGAATGAAAAGGGATGCTTGCTTGAATATAGGTTCCAGAATGAAATGCAGATACATGTGATGGGGCAGGACATATTGGTTGTACACCTGCTAGGCGGTGTGACTAAGTTAAAAAAAAAAATGAATGAATTTTGTAAACAAAAGTAGAGATTGGTTGGAACCAAATAATTATCATCCATTACATAATACAAAATTAACATAAATTATTCAATAAGATGCCTTACATAAATTTATAATATTTATACATTGTCTTCACAACAGCCACAAACACAATAAACCGACAGTAGTAATTTTCGTATGAACAAGGGGTTAACAAATTAAAACTCACTAAAAATTTGTAGTTTTAACCAAGCTCCATAGCATAGAAAACCTCCCCTAACACCTGCAAAAATGAAAAGTATGCAAAATAGTATTCCGACGAATAAGCTTTGATGACGACGTCGTAAACTACGATCACACTCATTCAAATTGAGAATAACCTGCTGAAGCTGAACTATTTTCTTTTACAACTCAACCTCCATACACTTTTGTTCGTCTATTGTTTCGATTAGAACAATTTCCCGACATTGTAGCACATTGATTGCAACCGTTGGTCTTGTATCTTCTCATGCATGTGTTTAATTGACATACCAACACTAGTATTACGCAGTGGTTCAAGTCCCTCCAATTCATCCTCTATACTTGCAGACTTAATCGGCAGAGTGGTGCAACTATTGTGAGTGCATATAATATTCTTCGTCAAAAACTTAGTATATGAATAAAATTATATATAGTAAAATTATGTTAAGGAATTAAAGAACATGAATTTATAAAGTGACTTTGAAACAAGAGTACATGATTGTAAGCCAAAAAATATATATTCATAACTCATAAATCTCATGCACCTTAGGCCCAAAAAATCAAAGAACCAAATGAACATATATAGCAGTGAGCAAGTAGACAAGTATGTAACCGCCTATGTTATGATGCAGAATAAAAATTCAAGTTAGGATGCATTGAACATGATTCAAAGTCTTCAATTAATCCTGTACTTATATGATATCTGAAAACCTAAATTACAGATTCAATCAGCATTACACATGTTTCCTAAATAGAAGAACAAAATTAGAAATAGTTTGATTTGAATAATAGATAAAGAACTTCAAGGTCACAGAATTACTTGCGGATTAATGAAGTACAAAGTAATGAAAACAAGCTCATGGAGAGGACACTAAATGATACTTCAAACAAGGCACTTTATCAGTAAAATAGAATTAACACATATCCATTTCAAAAAATGAATTAAGTTCAAGGTAAGAACCTTTAAATACAACGGAACCATGAATATTAAATTAAAATATGGAGTCGATGATATGATAAAATCCCAAAATACATGTACACATACTGCCCTAACACATACAATGCAGTCTGGATGTACGAAACAGAATGTTTAGGATTTACCGTTCGAAGCGGAGACCTTAGAGGAACTTGTCGACATTTGTTGAACCAATTAGTAATTCAACTACAAAATCCCTAAAAAAGACCCCATTTCACATGGATTAGAGCTTGATTCCACCATCACCAAAAGAGAAAAGAAAAGAACGAAAAATATATTCAAGATTCGAACCTGAAATTAACCACGCATTAGATGGCAGCAAATTGTTCGAATAGTGCGCGTTCTAGTTAAAATTCCAACAATGTACATTGTCAAAAGAAGGGCAGATATTGGTCGAACGAGGCTCTGGTGAAACTTTTTCTTTTTTTGTGCGCAGCTGGAAAGGTCGAGAGAAATGAGAAGAAAATGGCCCAAATTCAGACGACATCGTTTTCACCAGATTGAAGAGGAGATAAAAAAAAAGTTTCAAGGGTATAAATGAAAAATAAATCCAAATCATCAACATAATACATGTAGGTAAATAAATGATAGGATAACGAGTCCTAAATATCAAACAATGTAAACATGGGATAGAATTGGAAAATATTCAAAATTATGCACCTCATATCCAACCCAATCCTATATACTCTAATCCCCATCTACCATAGTAAACGCAGCCAAGTTGAAATAGGAAATGAAAGGAGTTGTTGGTATAGTTTACTGTTTTAGGAACGTTCGTGAAATTGGAGACAGATGGGAGTGTTCACATTACGACTCTCAGAATAATGGTGAAAATTAGAGATGATGGGTTAAATTTGTGATTTTGTGCTTCATACAATATTTATAATATTTGATCTATCTGTTTAATTTTTTTTTTTAATATCTTTATGTAATATGATTATAAAGATACAAGATAGATTACATTTTTATGATATGTATGGCAACATAAAATTTTTATGCTGGCATCATAAGGGTATTAAATTGATCCGAATGAATGAAGTGCATTGAGAAAAAAAGTGAGTGGTGAATAGTCCACACCTTATTTTAAATACGTAAGTAATTAAACGAGCTTGTTCATGAAGACGGCTTCCAATTAACTACATTCCCTTTTCTAGCAACATTCAGAGATATGAAACAATATTCACTTTACCTAAAATTATTAAATTTTTTAATTATTGAATAAATATATACCACTATTAAAAATGAAACAATCACCCTCGATATCACCATTATATGTACTTACATAGGTACACTCGCAACACCTTGAGGTTTGTTTTTAACTTTATACTATCAAGATAAATCATAAATTTAAATATAACTACATTTTGAATTCTTCAAATAAAACAAACTAAAAAGAATAATATCGACTCCCTCATACAAGGGACCATATCCTATTTTTGTGCACCCATTTAAATTTACTTGACAACATAGTAAAGAAATGCTTCCAACAAAGTCATTCCTGCACCCCTTTCCACACCTCCCTCCTAAAAGAGCAAACAATGTAAATATGCACCACAAAAACAACACCTCATATCCACTTTGTCCATTTTTTTTTCTAAAGTGAAGTTGACAAACAACACTATGGATGGTGAGTTGATGTGAATATAGACCCACAAAATCAAATTTAGAAGGAAAAAGAAAATTATATCCATTCACATTTCTAGAAAAAAAAAAGTATTATATATATATATATATATATATATTGAAGTTACATGCATGATTATGTTATGAAATTATATGGCATGTTCATCAATGAAGTTTCTGTTGGACATTTATGATAGAAAGATTGGAGTATGATGACTTGGTTTATGATATAGGTATTGAGAGTATGATGAACTGATGTTATATGGTTTGAGAAATTTAAAATGATGCTTAAATGATTTCCGATTCCTAGAATGATATAATATGGTTTCTAATTCTTAGCATGATGATATTGTATAATGATGGAATTTTCTATTTCCTTTTAGGTAAAATCATACAGTATTTTGATCAAAGAATTTTGGATTGCTTTCGAAACAAGTTATTTGAGGGAGACAAGATGAATCACAACGAGATTATATGGCATGTTCAACAATGAAGTTTCTGTTGGACATTTATGATAGAAAGATTGGAGTATGATGACTTGGTTTATGATTTAGGTATTGAGAGTATGATGAACTAATGATATATGGTTTGAGAAATTTAAAATGATTCTTAAATGATTTCCGATTCCAAGAATGATATTATATGGTTTCTAATTCATAGCATGATGATACTGTATAATGATGGAATTTTCTATTTGCTTTTAGGTAAAATCATACAGTAATTTGATCAAAGAATTTTGGCTTGCTTTCGAAACAAGTTGTTTGAGCGAGACAGGACGAATCATAATGAAATTCATTCGCTTTTATATGTATTATTATAGAATATCATATACATATATAAGATTACATACAATTTTGAATAGATAAATCTTACTTGTTGATATTCATAAAAAATTCAAAGCAACTATATAAGTTTGAGAAATATATTGAAATCTTTAACTAATTTCATTATTCTATAAAGCCTACACAAATGAAGTCGGGACCACGATCATATCCGTTCTTCACCTCAAACTTGAAAACAAAAAGGTTGAAAGTCAGAAAATATTTTGTAAATTCAACTCACTTGCCCATAAGACAAAGTTATGTCAGGAAATCACACTCACATAAAAATATAACAAATTATACGTCAAACAAATCATAATCTTAAATTATGGAATCTTATATATGTATATGATATGTTATAATAATACATATAAAAGCGAATGAATTTCGTTGTGATTCGTCTTGTCTCGCTCAAACAAATTGTTTCGAAAGCAACCCAAAATTCTTTGATCAAAATAATGTATGATTTTACCTAAAAGCAAATAGAAAATTCCATCATTTATAGTATCATCATGCTATGAATTAGAAACCATATAATATCATTCTAGGAATCAAAAATCATTTAAGCATCATTTTAAATTTCTCAAACCATATAACATTAGTTCATCATACTCTCAATACCTAAGTCATAAACCTAGTCATCATACTCCAATCTTTCTATCATAAATGTCCAACAAAAACTTCATTGATGAACATGCCATATAATTTCATAACATAATCATGCATGTAACTCAATAAGATAAATTAATCATCACATATTTGTAAGTATAAAAATTCCACCCACCTCAGTAATTAAGCTAGAATTTTTATTCTTAATATGTTTTATGCTAGTTCCAAAGTTTCTAAACTCCTACAATAAAAAAGTTTCTTTATTAGTAACTTTAAATGGAAAAATCAAATCTACTTCCAAATGTAATTGGAAAACTATACAAATTGAATTAGGATAGTTTGGGAAGTGACAATAAGGCGAATTTGTAAGAAAAGACGTGAAAACGAGTTTTTTATTACACTTTGATCTCATTTGATTCTAAATTCATGTGAAAATTACATAATAGCATCATGATGTTTCTCAAAACCATAATATAGAATACAAAATTTATGATGTTTTGTCAATAATTTCAGTTTAATCAGATGTAAAGCGAATATTTTCTTTTTAAGTTGCAATGACTACAAATTCTAGAGGACCTTGTTGATCTAACAATCGAATTTATTGGGTTCAAATTGAAATCTTAAAACGTACAGAAACTTAATCGAAAATTTTAAAATTATATTTGAGGACCAGGACTAAATTGAAACTTGGGCCTAAAATGATAAAAAAAAATACATGAATTGGAAAATTATAATTTGGCCCCTCATTTTGAAAATCTTAATTTTGTGACCCTAAAATAGAACCTATCTTCCCAACCCAATTCCCGCCGGCCTATGCCCGACTACCATCCGCACGACCTTTCTCTAGCGCAAGCAAGGCTTCTCCAATAAGTCATTAAGGCTCCAGTTACCTCACATTTTGGGATTAGAAAGGATTGGATGGGATGGGGAATTAAAGTTGGGATATGGATAATTTTTAAAATGTACATCCATTGTTTATTTTGTAGGATAACAATAGGATATTTAATATAATTTTATAATATCCGATGTTTACTTTATAGGATTACTTGTGGATAAGTATGAAATGACAATATAGTCAAATAGGATAACTTTTATCCTCCAGGGGAAGAGATGGGATTATTATCAAACGAGTTATCCGGAATTTTTGAAATTATCACAGATCGAAGGAATTGACTTGAAAAATAATCCGTTAAAGTAAACAAATAATAAACCTGGATAATTCGATTCTATCCTGATTTATCTAGCCAAGTTGATGCAGCCTAAATAGTAAAAATTTGAAAACAATACACACCCACACCCACACAAGTTCAAAAATTCTGACACTTACGGGCCTGCCAACTATCATTAGGCTAATGATAGGCTGGGGGTGATGATACCACCCCATTCCAACTAATGGACCTTGAACATTCACAAGCCTATCAACAGCAATATATACAACCTACGCTATGTATGGTCAGCCTATCAACTAGGGCCTAACTTCCTATCATTAAGGAGATAAATATACAGTTAATCTAAATAGCAAATATAAAACTAACAGAATATCCTATAATTAAGGAGATAAATATATAATGAATCAAAATAGCAAATATACAACTAACAGAATATATTCACGTATATTCTAGCACTCCCCCGTAGTCGAAGTGGGAGGTCATCGAACGCTTAGACTGTCCCTAGAATCCTCAAATAATACCAAAGGGAGATCCTTGGTAAATTTATCTGCAATCTGATAATGGGAGGGAACATGTAGCAGCAGCACCGGAGATAAAGCAGCCATGGAGATTAAAAGAAGGTAGCAGAGCAGCAGCAACGAGGACGACGGGGAGCATGACGGCGATGGGACAGCAGCAAAGAAGGAGTAGCAGGACGACAGGGAGCACGACGGCGACGGGACAGCAGTAAGGAAGAGCAGCGAAGGAACAGAGTGGCGCGGCAGTGGAGCACAGCAGCGAGGAAGAAGCAGCGGTGGTACAGGAGCAGTGGTAGGAGAAAGGACAGCGACGGCAGCAGCAACACATTGGAATGGAAAAGAGAATGACAGCAATGTGCGGCCGCATAGCACGAAGGAAGGAACAAGAGCAGAGGCGGCAGTCGGGCAGCGAAGAAAGAGGAACAGCAGCAGCGGCGCGGTTAGTGGGAAGAGGGAACAGCAGCAGGGCGACGCGGAGCAGTAGTGAATGGGATGAAGGCAGCGGCGCGTGGCATGGAGGAAGAAAAGCAGCAGCAGCGACAGTGCGGCGCGGCGGAGGAAAGCAGGAGACGAGCAGCAGTGGCAGCGGCACGGGCGCGGCAGTACGGGAGTGCAGAAGCGTCGCGGGCGCGGCGGAGGAGGGAGTAGCAGCGGCGAGAAAGGAGTGCAGCGGCAACAGAACAGCAGCGGCGGCACGCCGGAGAGGAGCAGCAGTAGCGGCAGTCGCACGCGGGCGCGCACGGCGAGAAGCAGCGCGGCGCGAAGGAGACAGCAGCGGTGCGTGGAAGTGTGCAGGAGAAAGCAGCGCGCAGCGTAACAACAACAGATGGAGGCGGCAGCAGCGCGGCGGCCGTCGTGCACGGGAGAAGAAGTGTAACGACGCGAAGGCGGCGGAGCAGCGGAAGAAGGAAGGCAGCGGACGCGGATGGTGGAGCAGGGAACAGCAGCTAGAAAGAAGCTGTGGCAGCAGCGCGCGGGCGACACAGGAGAGGAGCAGCGCGGCGGCGAGGAGAAGAGAAGTGGAAGCGGCGCACGGCGGCGCGGAGGCAGGGGACAAGGAGTGACGCAGCGCACAGGCGCGCGGGCAAGGAGAAGGAGCAGCGCAGCGGAAGGCAGTGGAGCAGCGGCGGCAGGAGCGGCACCGGCAAGGAGCAGCGGTGGCAGGAGCAGCACCGGCAGGGCAAGAAGCAGCGGTGCATGAAGAGGGATGAAAGGAGGGAGAGAGAGAGAGAGAGAGAGAGAGAGAGAGAAAGAGAAATGAGAGCAAGAGATTGTGGCATAAATCCACTGAAGAACGGTAGCGTCGAGAGTCGACCCCAGTTCTACTCCTCCTCGGTCTTAGGTAAGATTCTTAATGTTGGAAACAGCAAGAGCAGAGTGAAAAAAAGACTTTGATTCACCAATGGAGAATGAGAATTAAAATTAGAGAAGAAGAAGAAAAAGAATGCAACAGGAAGAGGAGCGGCTAGGGTGCGGAAGAGATCTTTCCCTAGGGCTCTGATACCATGATAGAAGATAATTTCTTGAATATTCACAAGCCTATCAACAGTAATATATACAACCTAGGCTATTTATGGTCAAGCTGTCAACTAGGGCATAACTCCTTATCATTAAGAAGATAAATATACAAAAAATCTAAATCGCAAATATGCAACTAATAGAATATCTTATAATTAATGAGATAAATATTCAATGAATCTAAATAACAAATATACATTTAACAGAATATATTGACATATATTCTAACAGAAATGACGACACACAATCATAAAATATTGAATAAAATCTAACAGTTGTGATGGAAGAAAACCCCCGAAAATAAAGAGAAACTGAGCGGCCCTTTGGTCATCCGCCAAAATTGGTTGGAGGATCCGCATTGCCAGCTTCAGAACCCCTACGCAGATCCTCATATGATAATATAGAAATAAAGTACAAATTAATCTTTAAATTAATACTTCATATACAAATTGAACCTTAAACTATTTTTGGTACAAATAGGACCTTTAAGTTTAAAAATTGGTTAAATAAGACTCTGAACTTTTATTTTCAAATAAAAAGGCCATTTCAATAAATTAAAATAACAAAATAAATTTAAAAAATATTTACATAAATAAAAAATTATTAAAATAAATAAAATTAATATTTAAAAATAAAATGATAAAATTTAAGTTATTTAATACATAAAAAATATCAGAAGACCTAAAATGACATAAATATAATAAAAATAAAATATCGAAAAATCATAACAAACTTCACATTTCAAACACTTTTTATATTTAAATTATTACTAAATTTTACTTAATTAATTTATTGATTTATTTTAGTATATTTATAATTTAATTTAACTTTTAAAATATGATTAGTTAATTTAATAGTTATGAGGGTCATATTTGTTATATATTTAAATTTCAAAAGTTTATTTAACCTATTTTAAAAGTTCAGGGGCTTATTTGATCTATTTTAAAAACTAGAGGTCATATTTATACAAAAAAAAATAATTCAGCGTCCAAGTTGAACATGGGGTACTAATTTAGGGACTAATTTATACCTTTTTCCAAAAATATATTAGAAACTCGAATTTTGTATGATTCAATATTTATAGCTGGATTTGATAATTCTATAGAGCCCAGGCCTCAAAATTTGAACATAATGATTAATAAAATTGCCCATATATTCATAATTCCAATTCAATCATAAGCCCGTTAACGCATAACTCCATTTAATTATGTTCTAATTTCAATTTTATCACATAAAATCACAAAGTTTCAACATATAATCATAAAGTTACAAGTTACAGAAATTGTGGATATGTATGAAATGACAATATAGTCAAATATGATAACTTTTATCCTCCAGGGGAAGAGGTAGGAATATTATCAAGCGAGTTATCCGGAATTTATTAAAATATAACAGATCAAAGGAATTGACTTGAAAAATAATCAGTTAAAGTAAACAAATAATAAACCTGGATAATTCGTTTCTATCCTGATTTATCCAGCTAAGTTGATGCAGTCTAAATGGTCAAAATTTGAAAACAATACACACCCACACCCACACAAGTTCGAAAATTCCGACACTTACGGGCCTACCAACTATCATTAGGCTAATGATAGGCTGGGGGTGGTGATACCACCCCATGCCAATTAATGGACCTTGAACATTCACAAGCCTATCAACATCAATATATACAACCTACGCTATGTATGGTCAGCCTATCAACTAGGGCCTAACTTCATATCATTAAGGAGATAAATATACAGTGAATCTAAATATCAAATATACAATTAATAAAATATCCTATAATTAAGGAGATAAATATATAATGAATCTAAATAGCAAATATACAACTAACAGAATATATTGACATATATTCTAACACTCCCCCCTAGTCAAAGCGGGAGGTCGTCGAACGCTTAGACTGTCCCTAGAATCCTCAAATAATACTAAAGGGAGACCCTTGGTAAATATCTGCAATCTGATAATGTGAGGGAACATGTAGCAGCAGCGCCGGAGAGAAAGCAGCCATGGAGATGAAACGAAGGTAGCAGAACAGCAGCAGCGAGGACGACGGGAAGCACGACGGCGACGGGACAGCAGCAAGGAAGGAGTAGCAGAACGACGGGGAGCACGACGGCGAGGGGACTGCAGCAAGGAATGAATATCGGCAGTGACGACAGAAGAGCAGCGAAGGAACAGTGCGGCGCGGCAGCGGAGCACGGCAGCGAGGAAGAAGCAGCGGCGGCACAGCAGCAGTGGTAGGAGAAAGGAGAGCGACGGCAGCAGCAACACATTGGAATGGAAAAGAGAACGGCAACAGCGCGCGGCGGCACAGCACGGAAGAAGGAGCAAGAGCAGCGGCGACAGTCGGGCAGCAAAGAAAGAAGAACAGCAGCAGCGGTGCGGTTGGTGGGAAGAGGGTACAGCAGCTAGAGAGAAGCAGCGGCGGCAGCGCGCGGGCAACACAGGAGAGGAGCAGCGCGGCGGCGAGGAGAAGAGAAGTGGAAGCGGCGCGCGGCGGAGTGGAGGCAGGGGAGAAGGAGCGACGCAGCGTACAGGGGCGCGGGCAAGGAGAAGGAGCAGCGCAGCGGAATGCAGCGGAGCAGCGGCGGCAGGAGGGGCACCGGCAAGGAGCAGCGACGGCAGGAGCGGCGCCGGCAGGGCAAGAAGCAGCGGTGCGTGAAGAGGAAAGATAGGAGGGAGAGAGAAATGTGTGTGTGTGTGAGAGAGAGATTGTGGCACAAATCCACTGAAGAACGGTAGCGTCGAGAGTCGACCCCAGTTCTACTCCTCCTCGGTCTTAGGTAAGATTCTTAATGTTGAAACAGCAAGAGCAAGGTGAAAAAAAGACTTTGATTCACCCATGGAGAATGAGAATTAAAATTAGAGAAGAAGAAGAAAAAGAATGCAACAGGAAGAGGAGCAGCTAGGGTGCTGAAGAGATCTTTCCCTAGGGCTCTGATACCATGATAGAAGATAATTCCTTGAATATTGACAAGACTATCAACAGTAATATATACAACCTAGGCTATGTATGGTCAGGCTATCAACTAGGGCCTAACTCCCTATCATTAAGAAGATAAATATACAATGAATCTAAATAGTAAATATGCAACTAACAGAATATTCTATAATTAAGGAGATAAATATACAATGAATCTAAATAGCAAATATACAACTAACAGAATATATTGACATATATTCTAACAGAAACAATGACAGACAATCATAAAATATTGAAGAAAATCTAACAGTTGTGATGGAAGATAACCCCCGAAAATAAAGAGAAATTGAGCGGCCCTTTGGTCATCCGCCTACATTGGTTGGAGGATCCGCATTGCCAGCTTCAGAACCCTTATGCGGATCCTCATAAAATAATATAGAAGAAAGGTACAAATTAATCTTTAAATTAATACTTCAAATACAAATTGAACCTTAAACTATTTTTTGTACAAATAGGACCTTTAAGTTTAAAATTTGGTTAAATAAGACTCTGAACTTTTTATTTTCAAATAAAAAGGCCATTTCAATAAATTAAAATAACAAAGTAAATTTAAAAAACATTTACATAAATAAAAAATTATTAAAATAAATAAAATTAATATTTAAAAATAAAATAATAAAATTTAAGTTATTTAATACATAAAAAATATTAGAAGACCTTAAATGACATAAATATAATAAAAATAAAATATCTAAAAATCATAACAAACCTTCACATTTCAAACACTTTTTATATTTAAATTATTACTAAATTTTACTTAATTAATTTGATTTATTTAAGTATATTTATAATTTAATTTAACTTATAAAATATGTTTAGTTAATTTAATAGTTACGAGGGTCATATTTGTTATATATTTAAATTTCAAAAGTTTATTTAACCTATTTTAAAAGTTTTAGGGCTTATTTGATCTATTTTAAAAATTAGAGATTTACAAAAAAAAAAAAAAATTCAGCATCCAAGTTGAACATGGGGTACTAATTTAGGGACTAATTTGTACCTTTTTCTAAAAATATTTTAGAAACTCAAATTTTGTATTATTCAATATTTATAGCTGGATTAATAATTCTATAGAGCCCAGGCCTCAAAATTTGAACTATGATGATTAATCAAATTATTTAGCCCATATATTCATAATTCCAATTCAATCATAAGCACGTTAACGCATACCACCATTTAAATATGTTCTAATTTCAATTTTATCACATAAAATCACAAAGTTTCAACATATAATCATAAAGTTACAAGTTACAGAAATTATACCATAAAATTCCCATAATATTTTAGAAATTTATCTTATCATGCGAGCACAAAATCATGATGCTAGTTCACCCATACGAAAATTCTAGTTAACGCAATAAAAATTCTGAGTTATTATAAAATCAACCATAATCATTACATTGAATCTCAAATCCAATCACACTTTTTTTTTTTTACTACTAGTCGCGCACACAGAGGGAAAAAAAGACTCTGAATATCCGCCGCAAATAAGAAGCAAAACACAACCAATGGCAATTGCACGAAGTACAGAGAAAACACTTGAAGAAGATATATATCCAGACAAATAAAAAAAATAAAAATTCAAATATACACTGTACAGCTCTTTACACAAGCGCTTTTCAAATAGAATGAATCAATCAATACAACCTACAAAAATGCTTCATTTACAGCTACAACAGACGATGTTGGTACAAGGAGATATAGCCGGCCTATAGAAGCAAGCAAACAAAAGGCAAAGAACTTCAAGCCACAATCAGTATCTGTCTTGCAAGAAGCGATAATGAGGTAGACCCGAGCGTAGATTGCCTGCAGCAAGGCTAAAAAGTTGGGTAGACTTATCACTGGAGATGCATTTAAGCCTCCATGTTAAGATATCAGAAGCAGGTCAGTATATACATCGGGTTTCTGTTTAACCATTTCACGGGGGGGGGGGGGGGGGGGGGGGGGGGGGGGGGGGGGGGGGGGGGACAACATACCGTTTACTCAAGGAAGCTCACTAGAAATCAAAATTGTAATAAATGAGTTTAGCAATAAAAGTATCTCATATCCAAGTATAGCAGCTTGAAGCTCGAGCAGTGCTTAAAATAGTGAGAAAAGTAGCATCTGACAAATCAGATGGCATCACATGAATCCAGCAAACATGAGGGGAAATGCCTTAGCAGAGGGAACGAGCTGCATGAGATCCTCAATGAATAGAAACAGATGCCTCTAGCATGAATAGCGATGTCAGCAGCCACAAACTCTACCCAACAGAAAAGACAGATGACAGGGCAACTGCAAAAAGCATTATAAGTTGCCCAAGCTGTCATTGCTAGATATTGAAATGCAAAGCAAACAATGAAATAATGTGAATGAATAATATTAAAACCATGGTACGTACAGTTCAAGGTACAAACAAATACAATTCAAAGCTCAAGAATACTATGTGAAAAACAACACCCAGAGATAATTGAAGGATGTTCTGCATTCAAACTTCACATATTTCTTCTGCCACATACTTGCTAAATAGTTTAAGCATCCTGTTTAAAATAATGAAGGTTATCCTTCAAATTCGATCACTCTTCCATCATTTGACACCATTCAGAGTTTCATAAAGAAGTTAAAAGCTACTGGTGGTAAAGGACACCATCAAAGAATAGTGTATCCTTTGCATCATGCGACAAACACAGGACACCGAAAGGTTTAAAGTCGGTACTGAGTAATATCTCTTCATCTCTAGTTTTTGGAGTATGCTGTGCCCTTATAGTAAGAATTTCATTGAGATGGCTGATTATGCCATAATCACGATTCAATGGTCACTATATTGTCACTTTCATGAATCATGAACATGCAGGTATTGAAATCTAATTGTGTTGCATAAAAATTGGATATAAAGTCAGAAGAATTGGAGTACGGAGAAATTGGACTCCAAACTCCAAATAAATCCCCAAAACAAACACATTACAATAAATTTAATAAAAATAACAAAAAATAAAATAAAAGGACAACAATGCTCACCAGTCAAAATATAATTAGCAGTTCCAAGTTTTAAGGGTCACAACTAGTTATGATTTACCTTGTCAGCCAAGAAGCATTCTTCCCTCCAGAGGAATCTATGCAATCCAAGGCATCTCACAGGTGCATCAATTCTATTGATCTCCACTTATACCAGGTTATCAACAGATATATTGCCTTCCTTGAAAGCATCAATTTACATGCCCAACAGAGCATAGATGCTGCTAGGAAACACAGAAGAAGCATCCAACTAGGACGCTGCAAGATACAAATTGATATCCTAATCCCATAGAAACCTTTCTCATATCTTTAATCCCCTGACACTTGCTGAGCCAGTTCCTGCAAGTTATCATCAAACATGGCTATCAGCAAGGAGAACTAATTTTATACAGGAAGTATACAAAGAAGAGAGAGAAAATAAAAAAAAAATCTCTAGCCAAGAGCTCATGCCATTACAAAGCTGATCTGGCCTATCACATATATTGACAAGTAGAATGTTCAACTTCTATTCAGTGCTCTGTAATACTTTTGTCAGCAGACGTAGAGCAATTAAGGGAAAAACTAGACTGAGATTATATAATTGTGTGTGTGTGTGTGTTGGAGATTCCCACAAGTTATTGCACATACCTCCTACTAGTTCATAAACCCGTAATATAAGCCAAATCCTGAAATTAATCTCAATAAAAATCCAGTTTTCAGTCACTTGATATTTAAACTCAGGACTAATTCCCCTGTAACACTGGCAAAGTAAGTTGGGGGCAGTGCTGTAGAAATCTCAGCCTTCATGCATCATACCACATTAGCAGGTCCTAGGTGGTCACTAGACATCTTTGATTAGTCAGTATCACCAGGTACATCATCTTCCTCCGGTAAGGAGATCATCCTTCTTCTGGGTTTTCTTCTGTGTATATTCGTCTCCAACCAGTCAGTTTCCCCCTTCACTAATAATGATTTTTCATCATCATGTCCAGTATCAGATAAACTACCACTGCCAGCAAGGGAGGTACCAAGCTCTCCATCATTGGTGCTAACAAAATTTCCTTCAGCCCAAGGAATTGACATATGTGACCCATTTTGTTTCGAGAATGATATGTTATCATTTTTTGTATCACCTGCATCAGCTCGACCTGAAGCTACAAAGAAAGTGTCATGAATCCTTTCAGATGGACTATGAATAACAGATTGATTAATAGGAGATAATG
The DNA here is from genome assembly GCA_028749325.2 of Caryopteris x clandonensis. NCBI lineage: Eukaryota > Viridiplantae > Streptophyta > Magnoliopsida > Lamiales > Lamiaceae > Caryopteris > Caryopteris x clandonensis. The sequence continues at coordinate 11,202,923 of JAPYKT020000001.1, read as the reverse complement.
GGTCAAATTGTGTAGGTTCATCATCACTACAACTTGTATTACTATCAGAAGAAGCCACTGAGAAAGATTCAACAGATAGCTGCAGAAATTCTTCTTCTAAATTGTGTCGTCGATGTAAAATATCCTCTTGGTAGTGAGGCGGAGATCCTGGGAAAGCTGATGATGAATGAGAACCCAGTAAATCATTTCCTGCAGTTGCAGGGACAGTTACAATTTCTGTACTCAGATTATCACCTCTTGGCACCTCAAGGGAACTAAAGTGTGAGTCCCCAGCATCTGCAGACACACTCTCTTCATTATTTGTGAAGCCCATATTCTCACGACTCTCATTAAAATTCTCGAAAACAGATCTATCACCCCCAGCATGCCCCATGAATAACCTTGAAGCTACTTCACCAATTCTAGCAAAGTACTGTTGAGCGCTGACAACAGTAGAAGTGTCTGCAAAAGACGTCTCGGATCCTAGAATGATTGTGCTACTCTCATCTCCAGACAGCTGAACAGAGTCAGAGACATATCTTGAGGGCTCAGGATGGTCCTCATTTCTCATCTTGCTCTTCAAATGCATCTCTTCATTATTATGTACGATAGTACTCCTAAATTTATTACGACCACCAAAATTTTCGGAACTTTGGTCCATCCATTCTTTAAATTCCTGCAACCATAGGACAGAATGATCTTTCTTCAAAGCTTCAATTCTTTCAATCAAGTCTTCTATTTCAGCCTCTTCATCTGTATTAGCAGTTCCGACTTTGCTCGCGGTCTCATTATCACATGACACTGAATCTTGGTCTGTGCTCTGCCCATCACTCTCAATACAGACAAGTCGAGAGGCTCGCTTCTGAAAATCATCAGAATAAAATAAATATATGTAATTTTACAATACTTTTCAATTCTTCAGATGTTCCAACAATCAAGTCTTCATGAAATTAAGATTTTTACCATCAAATAGATGCTCACCCTTTTTGCATCTACACTTCCTTCTATATCAGCATCATCTTGTATAGGTGAATAAAATCCAAAGCTTGCAGGCTGCTTCTTCCTGCCTGAAATTATGATTTGCCGCTTCCAAAGGTCACAAGCTGATATCCTCTTCTCGTCCAGCTTCAGCTAGAACAAATGCAAATATATCATATATGCAAGTCCAATGAAGGTGCAAACAAGTTGAAAGAAAGAATGTTCCTCAATTAATATGATGAAAAATCTACATCATTATTAAGTTAAATGGCAATAACAACCTGAAAGAGAATAAATAACAACTTACTTGGTCTGGATAACAAAAAAGGCTGTATACTTTGGCTCGGAACCATCTCGTATAGCAAAGCGGATTTCCTTCCAACCATAAGTTCTGAAGAGAAGGAAAGCCAGCAAGGATTTCTATCTCGGAGAAATTTGAAATAATATTGTAGGAAAGATCAAGCCCTTGAAGTGACTTCAGATTTTCAATGCCATGCAATGAAGTTAAAGCATTGTTCCTTAGAACAAGCCTAACAATCTGACAATGAACCTGCACAAGTCAATGGCTGAAGTTGGTAGACTTCCCAAAATTTTCTGTGCATATGGAATATTTTTGGACTACAGAATAGCGAGCCACATTGAGTAGCTGGATGGAACTGAAATTTTATTTTGAAAACATATATTTCATCTATTCATTTTATTGTCAAAATGAGGGCATTGGTGCCATGTCAGTGACCCTAGCACCGTAAAAATATATATCTTGTGGTATGCCTGTGACACCCAACTGGCAATTGCGCCACACTCTAAAAGATACTTGTTGTCAAATATCCGTGTCAACCCTGTAAACAGAAGGAACAGGATTTGACGATGATAATGAAAATTAAAGGATATGGGTGCCCTCTAAATTAGAGTTGTATTTTTATTATGACACGTATGTTTTCAATTGCTTAATATGGAATGTTACAAAATGGTGGTGCTCTTTAAAAATATTTAAATGATTGTCAAATCCTACACTGAAGTACACTACAAAGTGCCCCTATGATATAGGAACAATAAACGCCTGGTAAGAACTCAATGTGTTCAGTTCATCATTATAAGCATCTTCTATTGCTTTGTATTTATTTGAGAAAGTTACCTCGCTAAATGGCGCAATGCTTCGCAGGTTATTATATCCGAAATCCACGTGCTTTAATTTGCTGCACTTCCTGAGATTGTCCACCTTAGCAAACTTGTTCCTACTCAGGTCAAGGGTTTCAACCATTGGAAGAAGCTGCAAAGACTCATCCATAAGAATCAAGCCATTACACGCGCATGAAACAAAAGACAACCGGTTCCACTGGGGTGAATCCTTTATATCCGCAATTCTACTGGTAAATACATGCCGCAGTGCATCCTAAGCCAATTGACATAAACAAAATACCAAAGGTCAACAGTATAATAGATCTAACATTTTCACTAGCAATATGATAAACTTTAGGCTTTGTGCAGAGAGGAAGATATAAGTACTTCACTGACAATTGCCGTAGAACCGTTCACTTAATTCTATGGCATGCACAAATTTTGACTACTCGTACGCAAAAAATAAAAGAATTAACACACGACGACAGCACCATTATCTAAAATTTGTAGACTACAGCTTCATTGTCAGCAGTACACATGGCCTTTGGAAGAAAGAAAGTAATCAAATTTGGCATACAAGACTTGAAGCAATCACAGCCCAATTAAAAGCAAATTCTCCGACAATTAAATAAAAGGCCAAGGTGATCAGAAAGCAGAAGAAGATTGACACCATTCTGAGAAAATCAGACTCACGGTTGAGTTATGGCATATCAATTTCTCAAGCGTAAACCTCAACTCAAGCAATCCCTTCGCCGCAGATGTAGACAAATCACATCCTCGGAGTTCCAAAACCTTCAACCTCCCGAACGGCAGCAGATACACCGGAGTTGGATCCCTCCGCAGCGGCGGCAGCACTGACACCACCTTCAACGACGGAAGCAGGCGGAGAATTCGCCGCAACTGCTCGAGCGCGCGGTGGTCACCCAAATCAGAAACATACGCCCGCAAATAATCTACCGGAGCTCCGGCCAACAAGCTCTCTAACTCGCCCAACGCTTCCAACCTCGATTGCACGTACCGCAAACCGACAGGGTTCAATTTCAAAACAAGCGTCCCTTCGATTAATTTCTCAGCCTGATTTTCGACAAATTTGACGAGTGATTCGAGGTACCTATCGCCCGTGACAATCGCCATCGTGGAAAAAACTAGGGTTGAAAGTCGTGATTTGTTAACTGGGGTACGGAAAAGGGGGTTTGGGCGGGATTGAGGGAAAAGGGAAGAGTGCAGCCATGGCTACTGTGTGTTGTGTGTGAAAATGTGGGGGTTCATGATTGATTGATCGGGGGGGGGGGGGGGGGGGGGGGGGGGAGGGAGGGGGGGCAGGGGCTTAATGATTGGAGTTGAGAGTAGACTAATGGGAAGATGAAAGCGACACGTGGCGGCATGGGACCTATTTGTTGGGGGATGTAAGGGCACTCTGGCAGTTTTGAGGAATTTTAGAATTTGGAATTTCACATGTAATTTTAATGTTTTTTAACCATAAGTTTAGTGGGAGATATAATCATTAAATATCATATTAATTATGAACAAACTAAACTAGAATTATCAAAGAATTTTAAGTAATTTACCTACAACTGATTAGCTAAAGTATACAATTGATTTTCTTTTAATTTGGCATTATTTTTCAATTTCATTTTTTCATTCATAAGTAATACTCATTTCACGTGATTTCATAGGATAAGCTTGTTAGAACAATAGATATAAGCCCGTTCAATTAAAGATGTTATACGGGCTAGTTCTATCAATTTCGGACTAATCTTAACGGATTTTTTGTTAATTGGGTATCGGTTTAATCGGATCATTTTAAACGGGTTCATAATATGGTAACATAACCCTAATCCTACTGGTTTTCGTGTTAACTTGACCAATATCGGGCTATGAGTCGAAATAATCAAATTATATATTTAAATTTAAAAATTTAATTAAATGCATATAATATTATACTTAAAATATAATTTTAGATAATATTAAAAATTATATATTTTATAACCTTTATATCACCATACAAAATTTAAATATTCAATCAGTGAAATGATATATACTGTTTTATGCTCTTAATTCCAACTTTAAGTGCATTCACATTATTAAATTTAATATCATGTTTCATTTAAGTTTTTAAAATTTAATGATAATATATGGAATCTCTAGTAAAAAAAACATAAATTTTAACATTTCCACTAAAAAACAATTATAATATATGAAAATTAACTCAAAATGATGTATCTTATTCATTCGATACTAGAAAATAGATAGATATGAAAAAAAATTCGGACTATCAAGCTTGCTCTAACCATAAGTGAGCTAGTCCTATAGGGCGTCGAGCTCGGGCTAAACGAACTTAATTTAAATGGGGCTAATAAAATTAAACCCCAACCCTATAATTTTTTTGGCTAAACGGGCAGACCCATCGGGCAATAGCCCTTCAACATTCCTATGTACAATGCACGGAATATAATATATTTTATTATATTAAAATTTATAATAAAATTACATTTATTACTATTATAAAAATGTACATAACCTATTATATATATCAATTGAAATATAGTTTGTTATATTATATTGTACTTTTATTTTTTTAAATTAGTTTTATTAAATAATAAATTGTACGATTTTGAAGTGAATTTTGAATTGTTCCTGAATTGAGCATAAATATTTTAATTTACTAAAAAATTATTGAGGTTAAATAATAAATTTTAATAATATAATATTTTTTTATTTTTATAAAAAATAATATATTCTTTTAGCTTAAATCCATCTAAAAAATTGATATACTATTTATTCAAATCCAGCATATATATCAAAATTCAATAAATAATAATCCACAGAAGAAAGTATATGCACACTTTAAATATAATTATTTATTACAATATATACAATATTGATGTTAAATAAATATCACAGAAAAAGGATTAATTTGATACATCATATTTTAAAAATTGATTTAAAACAAAAAAAGATATGTTAATTCTTTAATTTTAGTGAAATATTTTTATTTTAATATTTTTTAGTAATTAAATTCAAAATTATAATGCGATAGTACTTTGATAAAGATCCATAATAATTAATTATTTATTAAATATACTAATAAAATCAGTATATAATTAATGAATATATCCGGTGTAGTACACAATTGGTGCAGTGGTAATGTCTATGTTGATACTCCTTTCAATCCTAAATATGCTTCATGATATATATATATATATATATATATATATATATATATATATATATATATATATATGTGTGTGTGTGTGTGTGTGTGATTGGATCAAAATATGATGATGTCGAGTTGTGTGAAGAATATTATTGTGCATGAGATAGTGAGGTTATAAAGAAAATCTCAGTTTGTTTAGGTTATTTACCCAAAAAAAAAAATTGATAAAATAAGGTGAATTTGAAAGGTGTTTTTCAAATAGGGTAAAATATCACGTTCGATGACCTTTTTTTATAAAGACGTCATCGGACCTGACGTTTTAATTTTAAAATTAAAAATGCCAGGCCCAAATATATATATATATATATATATATATATATATATATATATATATATCTTAACCGCATATATATATATATATATTAGATATATATATAGTATATATATCTATATATAAAGATATATAATTATATATATATATATATATTTGTAATTTCTTTGTATTAATTTTTTTATATTATTATTAAGTTATATTTATATTATTAGAATTCAATTTTTTTGTACATTTACTGAAACTAAATAAAATGTAATATTAATATATTTATATAATTTTCATTATATAAATATATATTTATTTTAATACTATATAAAATAATAATATAATTGTAAATCAATAAAAATTCTAAATTTAAAAAAATCATATTATAAAAAAACATATAAATATCATAAATATTAAATAAATAAATACAACAAATTATTTTCTTATAAATAAAAAATAATCAATATATCTTAATATTAAATTCTTTAAATATCTATATACCTTATACATTTTTATATATAATTAATATTTATATATAGGAATAATTATATTTTCTTATAAATTTTAAATAAATAATTTCAATAAATAAAAATTACAGAAATATTTAGAATATATATATATATATATATAATTTACTTAAATTACATATATATATATATATATATAATTTAGTTAAATTATATATATATATAGACATACATACATATTTAAATGTGGACATATATACATGGCATGGTCCAATAATGTCAAGCTCACTGACATTTCTATATATGTGGAGATATATACATGGCATGGTCCAATAACGTCAAGCCCACTGACGTTTCATAGAAACGTCAGTGGGCCTGATGTTTTTTCAATTTTTTTTTTTTAAAATGACTTGGGGTTGTGTGGGTTATATTTGATCTTTTAATGATTAATTGTATTTAAATAACATATAATTTGAAAATATAAAACAATATATTTATAACATTTTTTATTTTTAATTATATTATGTATTAATTTATTTATAAATTTTTACAAATAATTTATATTAAATTACATTCAATAAATACCTATAATAAAATATATAATATTAATAAATATTCATTAATTTATAGAAATTTATTTATAATATGATTTAATTATCTTAATATATTATTAATTTATTTATCTTAAAAAATAGATTTGCTTAATCTATGTTTTAATATAAATAAATTAATAATATATATTAAGATAACTAAATCATATTATAAATAAATTTCTATAAATTAAAGAATATTTATTAATAATTATTATATTTTTATTTTAAGCATAATTTAAATATTTTAAATAAAAAACATATAAATATAAATATACATATTTATAAATATATAAATATATATATATAACGTCAAGTCCACTCACATTTTAAATTAAAATATATGTAATAATTTAATTTGAATATTCATTTAATTTTTTTATTTTATCTATTTAAAAAAATATATATTTACGTAGATATCTATATTATTTCTTATATAAATATATATTATATAATTATAAACCATTAAATATTACATAGTATTATTTAAATTAATTAAATCATATTATAAATAAATTTAAAAAAATTAATGAATATTTATTAATATTTTGTATTTTATTGTAGGTATTTATTGAATATAATTTAATATAAATTATTTGTAAAAATTTATAAGTAAATTAATACATAATATAATTAAAAATAAAAAATATTATAAATATATTGTTTTATATTTTAAAAGTATGTGTTATATAAATACAATTAATCATTAAAAGATCAAATATAGGATCTGCTCTAGTGGTTAAAGACCTGCAATCTCTTTAAGAGGTTGTGTGTTTTGAACACACAACCTCAAGTTATTTCGTTTTTAAAAACAAAACAATTGAAAAAACGCCTGACGTTTCATGGAAACGTCAGTGGGATTGGGCCATGTCATGTATATATCTCTACATATATATATATATATATATATGTATGTATGTCTATATATATATAATTTTATATATATATAATTTAACTAAATTATATATATATATATATATATTCTAAATATTTCTGTAATTTTTATTTATTGAAATTATTTATTTAAAATTTATAAGAAAATAGAATTATTCTTATATATAACTATTAATTATATATAAAAATGTATAAGGTATATAGATATTTAAAGAATTTAATATTAATAAATATTCATTATTTTTTATTTATATGAAAATTATTTATTGTATTTTTATTTATTTAATATTTATGATATTTATATGTTTTTTTTATAATATGATTTTTATAAATTTAGAATTTTTATTTATTTACAGTTATTTTATTATTTTATATAGTATGGAAATAAATATATATTTATATAATGAAAAATATATAAATATATTTAATATTATATTTTATTTAGTTTCATTAAATATACAAAAAAAATTGAATTCTAATAATATAAATATAACTTAATAAATAATATAAAAAAATTAATACAAACAAATAACAAATATATATACACATAAAATTATATATCTTTTTATATAGATATATATACTTCATATATATATATGTATACTTAATATATATATATATATATATGCGGTTGAGATATATATATGTATATATGTGTGTGTGTGTATATATATAGATATGGATGAGGATGGCAGAATATGTGTATATATATATGGATGAGGATGATGATGAGGCATGTGGCATATATATATATTTGAAAAATAAAAACGTCAGTGTGCCTGACGTTTTTATTTTCCAAATTAAAAAGTCAGGCCCGGTAATGTTTTTACCAAAAAACGTCACCGAGCGTGACGTTTTACCCTATTTTGGAAACAGCTTTCAAATCTACCCTATTTTATCAAATGTTTTTTTTTCTCATTATTTGGGTAAATAACCCGAGTTTGTCCTATGCCAGGTGAGGACCAGTTGCCTGGCACTGCACAAATGATAGCCGATATTCGATTAAATCGAGGTACATGGATGCATGCCATGTATATTGTCTGAAGGAAAGTGGGAACATTTGATAATATTTCGTAATTTTCAAAATAATTAATAAAATACAGTGTTTTAAAAATATAAGTAAATTCACCTCTTAAATAGGCGATTTTTTATTAATGTTGTCTATTGTATAGGCGATTTTAATATTTTTTTAATTTTTTTATGTCGCTTATTGTATGGGCGACTTTTTTTTTTTAATACTTGTCACCTATTGTATAGGCGAATTTTTTTATTTTTTATTTTTGTATGGCTGGATGTGTTTGTGTGTGATGTGCGTGGCCAAAAGGCTGCACCTACACCTGCACCTGCACATTACTACACCTGCATGCATATTATTACACCTGCACAAGCACATTACTACACTAAGCACATTACTACATTTCTACATTTGAAACTCATTTTTCTTCCATCTTTTTCTGAGTTTGAAGCTCATTTTTCTTCTCCAGCAATTGGTGTGCATTTTTTCCAGGTAATTATTTTTCATGCTTCTTTTTATGTGTTGTGTGCCGTGTGTGGGTGTGTTGTGCGTGTGTATGATGATGGTGTGTTGTTGTATGTATGTGTTGTTGTGTGTGTGTACTGTTTTATATGTGAGAGTGTGTTGCTATGTGTGTGGGTGTGTGTTGTGTGTGTGTTGTGCGTGGGTATGTGTTGTGTGTGTTCTGGTGTGTGTGTGTATGTGTGTGTTTGTGTGATGTGCTTGTGTGTGTTGCTTTGGAGACTTCAAACAATGTCGGTATTGTCGTTTATGTTGGGGATAGTAGCATTGGTCAACCTGTTTGTGCTACAAGAGTACCTCGCGACATCAGATATTCTGGGTTGGTATCAAAATATTTTGAACTGACAAGGATCGATAGCAAAGGATATAAATTAAACATATCCGTTTTACTATATGCAAACAACAGATATTATCGTATAGCAATCAACAACGATGATAATTTATGGTTTTTCTTTGCACCGAATGCGGATAATCAATACGTAGAATTCCATATTGATCAGGAAAAATTGCAAGATAATGCTCTCCCAAAGATTCTCCCAAGCAATGAGTATTATCAATATGTTTCTTACTTAAGAGGTGATGACATCAATAATTCAGTACTTAACACGCAAGACCTAACAAAAACTGGTGGAATGTCAAGGTCCAATAATGGTAATTTTCCAACTGAAAGAGAAAATGCTTACATAGAGGATCACCCTCATGATCTATTGATTGAAAATTTTGGTGTCAATGAACTAGATGATTCCGAACCTGATGAGAATGAGTTGTCTAGTGAAGCAGATAAAGATGGGATGGATATTGGCGATATTCAAACTATGTATTGCCCAAATCAAGAGAGGCCACCATCTAATCAACAACCACCACTTCCATCAAATCCTCAGAGATATTCCTTGCATCCGAATATCCCATTATTCAATGAATCGTCTCATGAAATGCTCGTGGACTCATTTGATATACTGTAAAAGTTTAGAATTTATGATGCAAATGAAGGAGTACTTACAAAAAGCATTGTTTTCAAAAATAAGAAAAATTTCCAGTCCGCGGTGAACGACTTTTCAATTTGTATAGCAAGGTGTGAGTATCGAGTAGAGGAAAGTACACTTCGAATATGGAAATTCAAATGAAAAAATAGTTGTGAGACTATACATTGCAACTGGTGGTTACATGCAGGATATAAACACAAGATTGATATATGGGAAATCACTAAGTATGGAAGGCCTCACACTTGCCTAATGAATGATGTGTCTATTGGCCATCAAAACTTGTGCAAAACATGATTGTTGTGTTGCTAACTGGAATGGTTCAAACGGATCTCGATTATGAGATTTAGTGTGTCCAACAACAAATTTATGATAAATTTCAATATACAACCTCATATCATAAGGCATGGCATGGTTTAAAATGAGCAAGAGAAAATGTGTATGGTACATGGGAGAGCTCAGTTCCAAAACTGCCCAAATTTTTTGGAGCTATACAAAAATGGAATTCAGGCACAGTTGTAGAGTGACGCCACATGCCCAAAGAGCCGAAGAGACGAATGGTGTAAAAATATTGAAATATGTTTTAGGCGTTCAAGCCATGTATTGATGGGTTGCAGCATTGTCGTAAAATTATTAGTGTTGATGGAACCCATCTTTACACTAGATACAAACACAATATGTTAATTGTTGTTGCATGGATGCAAATCAACATCTTTTGCCTTTGGCTTATGCGCTTGTGGATGAAGAAAGTTTTGCTTATTGGACATTGTTTCTTCGTATGATATCGAAACATGTTGTTCGCGATACAGAAGGAATGTGTCTTATTTCAGATAGACATGCTGGTCTTTTGAAAGCAGTGGAAAAATTTTCAAATTTTCAGCCCCCTCTTGGAGTCCATCGTTTCTGTTCGAGGCATGTTTGTTCGAATTTCAATAGCAAGGTGAAGAATGTTATGTTAAAAGACATGTGTTGGCAAGCTGGATCAGCTTTCAGAATAAGAGAGTTTAAAAATGTTATGGAAGAAATAAAAGTGTTAAATGAGAGAGCATATGATTACCTTGTGAAAATTGAAAAAAGATCAATGGACTCTTGCACATGGCGGAGGATGGAGAAATGGAATATTGACAACAAATTTGTCTGAATGCATGAATGGAGTGTTGAAAGGTGCACGACGGCTCCCAATTTGTGCGATTGTGCAGGTTACATTTTATCGATCTATCAAATATTTTTTTGATCGATTGACAATGGCCTGTGAAATGCAACAAAGGAACCGAGGTGTACAAAAAGTATGATCGGTGGCAACGGAAGGCAATGGAACATCAAGTATATAAGGTTGATTTTACTAATCAAACAACTTCAGTGAAAACATTTATGCCAGGAACAACAAGATGCTACACACACGTTGTAAAGTTGATGCTCAGAGAGTTTAGTTGTGGACAATGGAAGTAAAATGGCATACCATGTTCACATTCAATGCAAACTTGTCGATATTTTGGAGTAAACCCAAGGGTTTACAAAAACTCATTTTACAATACAAGTACATATGTGGACTCTTATAGTGGTAAGTTCGAGCCATTGCCAGATGAATATCATTGGGATAAGCATTCCTATCAATTGTGTCATAATCCAACATTGCGCGAGAAGAGCTGTAAAGAAATAGACAAAACTACGAGAATTGAAAATGAAATGGATTGTGCACAAACACGTGTTAGGCAACAATATCGTGAACAACATTAAGCTGCTACCCAGATAGGAACTTCAACTGACCATATATAAGCTTGTTGTGTATCACCTAACCATTATAGGTTCTTGTAATGTTGTTTTGGTTTAGTTAAAACTATTTTGATGTTCTAATAAAATTAATCAATTTTGCATTTTTTTAATAATATTTTGATGCTCAACATATACATAGATTCTATAATGAATTCAATTATTAATTATCACTTATCAGTTTTTCATTATATATTGAATTCAATATATTTGTGATTTTATTTCGTGTCTTTTATCTTATTGCAATATGGAGCACTTTGGAGAATATGGATCCACTAGTGGTGAGATCTTAACATGACAACATCTACACCGATTCAAGGATGTCATTGCAGGACATGTTTACGCAAAATTAAAGTGTAGACACGGAAATGGTATCTTTTGGACACTTGATGACCTTGATCCGTATGAGGAAGACCATGACGAGGATGCCAGGGAACTACTCAGACATACACAGAGGTTGCATTACCGAGTCATATCCTTGTTATATCATATGGGATTCTATGATGTTTACAAATGTGGTAATTTTCACTTAATCAATCATTAATCACTACACTGGTTGAGAGGTGGCGGCCCGAGCTCATATATTTCATTTTAGGTATAGAGAGATGATCGTGACATTACAAGATGTCACATTTATTTGGGGCCTACCAAGTGATAGTGAGGCCGTTATAAGTCAAAATACTACATCTGGAAGGTCATATTGGACTACACATTGTCGGGTGCTGCTCGGATGGGATTCTAATGCAAAAGATTTAAAAGGGTCAAGATATTCACTTTTAGCATTAGGTAGGCATCTAAGCATGGACCCTGTTACATATAACACCCCACAACATGTTGTGCAATATGCACGTGGATGTGCCTTGATTTGTTAGGATTCATAATGTGCCCTGATACTTCAGGCAATATGGGGTCATTATTATATCTGAATTAGCTAGAAAATATTGATGAATGTTGTAAATTCAGGTGGGGTTCAGCGGTACTAGGTTATTTGTACTATTAGTTGTGCAATGCAGCACATAGAGGTCGTACGCAAATTGGTGGGCCAATGCAACTATTGCAGGTAAATTTGTCTCTTTATTGCAGAATCTCTATTTGTTATATTAATCAATGAGAAACATCTCTTATATTATTTTTTCTATAATAGGTATGGGCTTAGTCGAGAATTATTTTCTAACGCCACAAATGTCGGGACGTAGACACCTTAATACAGCAGCAATTGCTAGTGTGGATGGAGTTTTTCCTATTGTACCTTATGGTGCTGAGTGATTGCAATACCACAACTTTACAAATAGTTTGACAAACAACCTAAGGACTATACAAGAGAGTTTAGACAGACAAACTCCACAAGAGGTATGATAACTAATTATTAAATTTTTTGTTATTTTTCTTAAATTTTAATGAATATATTATTTATTCAGTTTAATTGGCAACCTTAGGACCTATACCCAATTGCTGTGAGAGCATATATTGACCTTGGAATTATCACAGTTACCAATATGTGGATGTTAAAATGTCGAATAATTCATTATTCCATTGTTGAGTTATATTACCCAAATTAGGTATTGAGACAGTTTAGCATGAGACAACGAATTCCACAAGCGAATCCTGATGTGCATGGTACATTGCATAATATATGCCATAGAGGGCACATCACTACAAATTGGGCTAGAACTCATGCTTCATTTGTAAATTGATGGCTCAGTAGAGGTGGTCATATTGTTTCAGCTCCTGTTATTGGTTGGAAAGAGTCAGAAGTCGACCATGGATATATGAGTTGGTATAAAAGAATAACACGATGTATAATAACTCCAGAGTTAAATATCCATGTGGGGTACCAAATGCAAGCAAATGCATCCATAGAAACTTTGGTATGTGTCTGTATTTCATTATTTACATTTCTATTGTGCATTTATTTATTTAATCATATGATTTATATTGTCAATTAACTACAGAAAGGATTATGGAAACTTTTAAATCAACTCATCATTGACGAGCAACCGTAACTCAGGGAGTCCTTTAAACAATCCGTAGAAGACATATACACGCGGGCTAGAGATCACTTCCATGATCGTCGACCATCATTCCATCGACATCAATCACAACATGATCCTGATCCACAATATGATCCTGATTCACAAACTACATCGCACAATAACCCACAACCATTTGTCTCTACTATATGCGATACGATAGGTCCATCGACATCCGAATTTTCAGGACCTCGTGGTATGGACATGCAGACTGACTCCTATATGCCCCCACAAGAAATTCAACAAAATTTCACCACGCTTAATTGGGATTTTACGGCATATGGCCAGTTGTTCACTTCTCTTTTAAAGTCGGGGCAGTATACATCTCCGCCTCCCGTATCATGTGCTTATGGAAGTTATTAACCACAATTCAATTCATCCCCAATTTCATTTCCTCAATCTGGCACCACTTCAAGCATAATGCATGAGAATGTAACTTCGAGGACAACATCATCATCATCATCCGGTCGTCCAACCTTTAGTTTAAATATTACGACAGATGATACTGAATCAGATGGTGAACCTGACACACAAGAAGATTGAGATAGAGACAAAAGAAAAAAAATCAGGTGTCGTTGTTTTACTGGATTACATTATGATTATTAATTTGTTCTCTCTGTAACTAAACAAATTACTTGATTTCAAGTATTTATTATTATTATTATTATTATTATTATTATTATTATTATTATTACTACTACAAACAAGCATACACAGCACAAACACACACAAACAAGCACCCACACAGCATATCATACACAAACAAAAACACAAACACACGCAGCACAGACAAACACACACTCAGCACGCACACTTGTCGCTACAATATACGAAAAGTATTTAAAAAAAGTAAAAAAAAGAAAGTCACCCATACAATAGGCGGCATCAATTATAAAAAAATTAAAGGCTGTCCCCGGTGGTACAGGCGATCCATTCCTTGTTGTCGCCTACCCAGAGGCGAATTTACTTATTTTTTAAAACCTTCTCCCACATTATATTTTATTAATTTTTTTTTTAATTATCGTATATTATCAAATCTGCCAAGGAAAGTGTCTCCTTAAGTGATAAGTAATTTCTCACAGTTGAGATCCTAAATGTGAGATGTTACAAATTTAGTTTTTTTTTTTCCTTATTCAAATAGCCCCGTAACTTTTTATTAAAATGACGAATTGATTATTTTTATATTTTGCAACATTAGTCCATCATAAATAGATATCATTTATTTTCAACCCAATTTTTAAATCCATTTTGGGCAGCTGTTCCATATTATAATTGTTTAAGATATAACTAAAATTATTTTAAATTGTAGAACAAATGTTCTATATCCGCTGGGTTTAAATCATATTATCACAATATTCTATGAGTTATATATTTATTCAATTCTCGTTGAAAACATGCATAAATTTTTGTGGGCATATTAGTTTTTTTTTTTTTTTTTTTTTTTGTTACTAAATTATATATAAATTGTTTCTTCCTTTATGAGTTTTATTCAGAGTTAAAAGTGACTAAGATTTCATGAAAGTTGTTGTTAGGCAGACAAAATGATAGGTTACTATAATTGCCTCATTTTTTTTATTATTATAGATATATATTTATTAATAGACTTAAGATTGAAAATAAATAAAATAAATTGATTATTTGTATTTTAAAAATTAAAAATATTTAATAATTTTATTATAAGAAAATTACTAAATTAATTTTTATTATGCAACTGAAATCTAATATAAATAGTTCAGATCATAATAAATAATTAAATCTATCTCAACTAATAAAAAATCACCTTCATTCATCAAACCTAACATTTATTTAATATATGCAAAACAGTTGGCAAACTAAAGATTGTGAAAATAGTAATAATTTGAACTATTCTATGTAAAAACTGAATTGAAACTGAACCGATTATATGTATTTTACAAAATTAGAAAAAGTTTTCAGAAAAAAAAAAAAAGCAATAGAATGGTGACACTATGTAACATTGGAGTGATGAACAAATATATGAATAGAACCAAAAACAAGGTCCATGGGCGGGGAAATGTAAAACATTATCTTCTTACAACTTTAACTTTCTTAGTGCTTTAGCACAAATATAGATTATCATAAATGTAATTAAAAATACAATATTTTTTAGGAAATAATATGGTTCTAGCTTTCAATAAATATTAATTATTTTAAGCAAATTCTAATTAATATTTGTAACTAGTTTAACATCTTCAAACTAATTAAATTTATTCATATATTTTATTAACTTAGCAAGACTAGTTTTATATATATATATATATATATATATATATATATATATATATATATATATATATATATATTTAAAATAAGAATTTGATAAAAAAATACTAAGGAAAATGTATCGTTTTTGCTAATAGAGGACAAATTTGGAATTTTTCCAAGATGATAAGGAGCTTATGTAGATAAATATTTCAGTTTAACTTCTTTCCCAAAAAAAAAAATGGAACCCTACTTACAAAAAAAATTCTTAAAATGAAAATTCTTAAAAATTAAATAAAAATAGAAAATTAAAAATAATAAAACTAAACCAAAATCAAATTAATAGAAAAAGTATAATAAACACAAAAAATTATAGAAAAAAAAGTTAATAAAAAAGAACCCTAATCTCAAATTCCAATTTATGGGGTTCCATTTATATTAATTTCCTTTCATCTAATTATTTTTTGAGTTCTTTTTTTTATTTTTTTTTTATTTTGTGAATGATGTAATTTTCATATTTTCTCTATTTTTTATAAAAAAAAATCCTTTTATCATTTTCCTATAATTTTCTTTTATCTGTGGTTTTTTGTGAATTATAATTTTTCTTCTTGTACTTTTTGTTTTGTTTTCTTTTTCTATTTTCTATTTTCTATTTTCTATTTCTTTAATTTTCATATTTTTCTATTATTCTTTTTAAATTTCTGTAAATTTATGTTTGTAATTTACCATTTTGTTTCATTATTTGTAATTTCATTAAGTTTCTATTTATTTGATTTTTAAAAGATTATTTTTCTGTTGTTTTATTATTTTAATTTTCTGTAATTTCTTTCCTCTTTTTATATTTTCTACATGGATATAATTTTTAACATGTAGTTTTTAATATAAATTATTTTTAAACATATGTTAAAATGGAAATTTTACCCACGTTAGCTCCAAATGAGTTGGGAGCCCCAAATTTGCTATTCCAGTAAATAGCGAAAACTATTACATCGTTGTCTAAAACCAGACCGAATAATTAGTGTCTGTTTTTGCTAGACTCCAATATTAGAATCCAATATTTAATGCCTTATTTTTGTAATTTTTTCTTTTATATAAGTTCAAAATTATTATAGATATATCCTAATTGATATTTTAGCATTGAAAAATCTAGCAATTTATTTTTTATATAAATATCATGAAAAATATTATGTATTAATCAGATTAAAAATAAAAATTAACATATAATACCGTGGTTTTCATGCATGTGACTGGCACATTACAAAAGTAGATACACCTACAAATGTGGTAAGACTTTATTATTCCATCATATCTTTAGAAAATAAATTATGTAACTAAATTTTCTAGCATCACACGTTTTATTGGATGGAAAATATTTGACAAACGGTTAAACCGACAGTGCTGTTACACCATCGGGAGATTTCGTCCGTAAAAGATGTAAATTTTCTCTTTAAATTTCAAACAAACCAAGATCACTTGATTTAGGTTCTTATATTGGAGGTGTGCTCATTCTTCAGTGATACCATAATTGTGACAAAGAAATGAATTTTGGTATGATTCTTAGGAAGATAGAGGAGCGTTTGTAATATACTGAGCATGTGTATTTTCTGGGGTGTGTGATATTGTCATAGGTGAGGCTACGGCGGTTTTTGAAGCACTTTGTGTTCGAAATGGATGCAAAAATGGTTGTAGCATTCACAAAATGTACAAATGAGCATAGATGGATTATTCTTTTTCATTTAAAAATATATTTTATTAAAAGACAAGCAAATGAGATAGCACATGCTATAGCATTAACCCCAACTTCTCTTTATTAAGAAAGTCCCCGCAGTGCAGTCGTCCTGCGCTAACGCTACCGTCTTGTTCTTATGTTAACCCTATAACTTGAGTTGAGCCACCTGACCTGATACACTCTCCTAAATGATTTGTTTGAATATGGAAAAAAATTATTTCTTCAAAATAAATATGTTGTGTTTAGCTTGAGAAATTTAAAATAGATCTCAGATCCCACAAACCAATGAGGAAAATAAAAATATGAATTAGTAGAGGTTAAATGATTATCTCATCTAAAAGCTTATGAAGTTAAGAGCGAAGTGTTAATTATACATTTATATTAAAATCTTTAACACATCTTTCACGTGACGACACAAAAAAGCACTTAATGTATCATGTTGATAGTATACAGGTAAACCAACTAAAGCCACTTAAAGTCTCACACCGTAAATAGTTGTCTCTGATATTCATTTTAAACGCACTTCACCAAAAAACTTAAATTGTTAGAAAGAATTATTAATTATACATTTATCTTAAAATAAGAATGGTTAATTTTAGATACATATCAAGTCCACCAATCGCCAACAAATTTGTTCAAGTATCTCTATGTAAACACATTTTAAGGATTTCACAGAGAACTAATATGTCTTATGTGCACCACCCCCTCTCAAGTTGCTCGAACAAAGTTTATATCCCTGCTTTTACTAAGCTCTTCATTAATTTCTGCTAAGTTAAAAAATACCAATTTTAGACTCGTTCTATTTAAAATTATGAGGCCAAGAATCATTGTTGTACATCGAGCAATTTGTCCATATATTGGGAACAGTAATGAATTTTTTTCGTGATTTCATTCTACAATAAGATACGAAACATCAAACAATAATTTTGTCATTCAATCAAAGTAACATCCTACAAGATATTCATTTTTCTTACGTTGTTCAAGGTAAGATATATTTCTTTCGAACAAGATTCAATTACAAAATTAAAAGTTGTCATTGTCCTGTTCAGTTTTTTCTTCATATATTAATAGATCACCCACCCAACCACCTCGTTCAAGTTATTGTCTTTTGGATAAACTGGAGAATCATTTATATTTCTCTTAATGTAGTTGATTAATTTAGCTTAATTTCAGAGGAATCTGTATTAACTAAAGTGTAATTTGATTACTTACTGGAATTTTAAAATTCCAACCACAACGTAGCGGCGGATAAGAAATATGTACGAAATGTAGCTAAGTAAAAACGCGCAATTCAAAATGTTGCAGACTCATCGCTAGGGATCCAACAAAAAAGGCTAGTTACGAACAAAAAACATTAATTTTAATTGTACTACTAACTTAACAAATATTATATTATTCACGAATTGTAACTTTTTTATTTATAATATTAAATATATTTTTATAACATCAAATTACTATATTATCGCCATTATTAGATATGTCTTGACTCTCAGGGATTCCGCCGCTGTTGATTTCCAGTCGCCGGCTACTTTTGGTCAGTTTCCGTCAGCAATATTTCCGGTTTTACATCAATCTCATGTCGCCATAGGCACAATTTCATGATTCTTATCAAGCTTCCTTTTGGATTACTCATCTTGCAATCTTTCAGACGCAACAAATGTTAACTTCTGCACTTTATTCACATTGAGGACAATAATAAATAATGAATAGTTGTTGGATTTGAGACGATTTTGTCGAGTTACATTTAATAATGGTTGTTACATTATAATTTGATGCCGAAAAATATAATTAATATTGTAAATAAATATAAATTTATACTTCATGACAAACATTAAAAAAATTTAAAGTTCATATTGCAAGTCAAAGTTGACAGCTAGTTTATAAATTTTTTATGTAATTAACCTAAAAAGAAAAGAAAATGATGACCAGCTTTCTTTGTAAAATCTGTTTATTTTAATATTTTGACCTATACATCCCAAACCTCAACTCCTAAACTAATTCATAACAAGCACACACGTATGTGCGCATATTTGTGTATATGTGTGTGTATATATACATAACTCATAATGCACAAAAATTCTTCAGAGGATCATTAGCAAGCTAAGAAATGCAACTTTTAACTAATCAAGGGGATTATTGAAAGAAATTTTTTTTTTCTTATTTTTGAAAATATGGAAAGAGTGAAGATTGAACTCTGATCCTTCACCAAATAAAAATGAGACGATATCACTAAAAACTGAAGTTTGAGAATACAAAAATCAAGCTCTAAACATTCTGATTTACCGATCAATTCATACATATTTCAAGCAACAAAAACTTCACAAATCAAGTGCATACAATTTTCTTTATTTTTCATACATGAATTCATTAAGAAGTGAACTTGACAATGACTTGCTACCAATGGAAGTTAGGATATGGACAAATTTATTAGAACTTAAACCTTAGATACCTATTAAAAGTTAAGATTCCCTCTTCCACAGCTCATTTGATAGTTTTCTTCTACATTTGGATGATTAAGACTTCCTCTTTCCTATAATGTAGGTTGGAATTGTCATTAGGACAATCAAATTTGGTGAGTAGACAAAATAGAATAGTGTAACAAGAAAATAAGTTATCCCATGTCCTATCATTGGTTTGGTAGTGTCCTTTTGTGACTAGTAATATAGAGCCATAGTGTTCCTCCATGCCTTACCATGTGCTTTCACCAATAAAGTAGCTATATTAAGCCAAATAAATAGATTTGAAAGAGGATTGCATCATATTCCCATGGGTAAATTTGGGCGCAATAATATCCACGTACGAGCCTTGTTGGTAAGACACTCAACAAATAGTGAAATTCTTGCAGGTGTCTTTTTGAAATCGAATCTGTGACTGTCATAATTGATAAATTTTTAAAGAAAGTGTTTTACTATTATGATATAGTTTATGCCACATAGAAAATATTTACAGAAAAAGTTCTAGTGCCATAAAACTTGTGTGTGTCCAACATTGCAAGAATTGAGGAAATCTGTGCTAATTTGTCTTATACAAATCCTTCAAGCCATCTACATTCAGAGTACCAAAAGTTTCTTATCAGACCAAGAAAGCTAATAGAAAATCTACCTAATTAATAATGCTTCATTTTAATATTCCTAACCTCCCTGTCAATGGCTACTGATGATCTCATTGAACGTTTGCTTGCAGAAAATAATCTTTTATTTAATCAAATATACTTGATGGAACAGATAACCAACTTCTCTCTCTCTCTCATCTGCCATGCACAAACTAAATCACTTTTCCTCTTCTCTTGCATCTAACTTCATACACATTTAAAAAAATATATATATAATTATCAAACATATGTTAATGTTACATTAAACTGTGACAGAAGATTTAATTGCTACCTCCTAACAATCACACTCTATATATAGCCCCATTCCCCCACATCTTCTCCCTCCCTCTCTTTCCCTCTCTCCTGTCTCCCTCTTCTTACCCACCCCCACCCCACCCCCTAAAATGGGCAATGTAGCACTTTGTGCTCCTCTAATCATCTCTAATGGTGAAGTAAAGATACTGTCAAGTGATGGGAGATTACTGATATACACAAGGGCAGCAATGAAAGCAGCAGAAATCATGCTGGAAAATCCAGGGCAGTTTCTGTGTGAATCCAGTCATCTGAAAGTGGGCCAGAGAATTGCAGGAATATGTGCAGAGGAAGAACTGGAGAGAGGGCAGGTCTATTTCCTTCTCCCAATGGAAATGCTCTACTCTGTGCTGACAGATGAAGAACTGAAGTTCCTCACCCAGAAAACCTCCAAAGGAATGAAGCAACCCATAAATTTTTCCAAGATTTTTCCAGAATTTTGTCTGTTTCCCAGTGGTTCAGAAGGTAAGAGAGTGGAGGATTTGGCAGCAATTGGGAGCAGTAATTCATCAGATGTAGCTGGAAGGTACTCCAGACAGAGATCATGGCAGCCTGCTCTGGAAACAATAATTGAAACTCCACCTCATACCTAGTCCGTGTTGAGTTTTTTTTTTTTGGGCTTTCTCCATATATTCTTTTTTTTTTCTTTTCTTTTTAATATTTTTGTTTTTTGTATCTTACTTGTTGATATTATGTAATTATAGCTCTGAAGGCTGAACTAATCATTTAGAGTTCATGAAAATAGAGTTGCTTTGTGAAATATATTAAATATATTTGTTGATAATCAATTCTTTTTATTATGATTGATTTAAAAAAAAAAAAAAAAAAAAAGAAGTTGATTCTACCTTTTTCTTCTTTCACAATTTTATCACATTTCTTTATATATTGTAATTTAGTGTATGATTGTAACTTTTTTTGATAAGATTTATACGACTTGGCAACTAAAACTCGACACACCCACCCCTCAATTTAAAACATTTATATTTTAGTATATATAATATTATTATATTTTAAAAAATGCTTAAAATTTTTCATTTTCACTCAATTGCCCCTAAAATATCGACAGTTACATTTTTTTTTCTATGTAAATTGTTAAATTGTTACATAAACTTATGCAAGGAAAAAACAAAGAACTAAACATTCATAATTTGGCTATATAAATAAAACTATCAAGATTTTAGGAGGCAATGAATAAAATGAAAGAATTGAATTATTTTTAAATTAAATATATATAATGAAATATATATTTTAAAAATTGAGGGGTGATTGTCCCCACCATCCACCTCAGTTATTTCTGACAGTAAATATTGAGTTTGGAGCGCTACATTATCAAAATTCTATCAAAAAATTATAATTTATAATCACGCATCGAATTACAAAAAATAAAAAGTTTATGCAGTAATATGCAATGTTTAAAAAAAGTATGATTAAATTACCAAAAAAAAATTGATAGAAGTCATACATTTTGTAGCGACTAACCATTTTATTTTTTACTATTATTTATTTTATAGTAACACTACATACAATGCAAAGACATCATCACATATATCATGTGAAATGGTACATATGTCACACATATTATCACTGTGTGATCGAAATTAGACTGTGGAGCACTATGAATGCAACACCATATTATTCACACTGCAATAAGCTATATATTCTAAAAAAAAGTCTTTTTTAAACAATAACTTTTGTTCTAAAGAAAAGTTTCCTTTGAAATATTAAACCTAATTATTAATTGAAGTTTCAATAATTCCTTATAATATTAAATGTTTTTAAGTAAAGTGTTGTTGGAAAACTCAAAGTAACAAATAAAATAAATGGACACATGTGAAAATTAATTAAAAAATAAGTTGTACCTTCATTTAATTTGAAAAAATGTATATTATGTAAAAAAGAAAAAAAAAACTCTTTTTTAGAACATTGAGAATAATAAATATGGCATGTAAATACTAAGCGCCATATTACAAAATCAAAAAGATTTTTGACAATGTATAATGTTATTTATTATACCCAACACATATTTTTTTCTTCATATTTAAAAAGTACAATATAACCTCTTTGAATTAATATTCAATAAATTATAACTTTCTAAGATACTATTTTTCCCTAGTTGAACCAGTTGAAAAAATCACTAATTTTGATAAAATAATAAGATAATATATTTTTGGAAGACCACTATATAAATATATGGTTCCTTTAATATCATAAATTAATAATTTTTTAAATTTTTGTAAAAATATGATTCTAGTGTTGTTTATTTTTTATTAAAATTAAAATTAGTTGGAGCTCTTAATTATCTTACTTTTTTATGATTGACCTGTTAATTCAAAACATACATTTTATTGCGGTAATTAAGATCATCTATCATGACCTCAAGTCCATGAATACACAAGTGGATTCATCTGAATTCCATTGAGACACGGAATGTTAAAAGGGTCACGGCCCAATAGGCTAACCCATTTAGAGTCTAAATGGTGAGCACATGTCTCGAAGATAACTAAATCGTACCAAAAATCGAACCGAAAGCGCGCTAAACCAATAATATCTATTCACTATTTTATTTCACTTAAAATACGACTCGTAAGTGTACGAGGTAAATTATATTAAAATATGGTGAGAATAGGTATCGTATCCACAGGAATTGTATATAGTTAATTCAACTAAGTATTCGCTTATTATACTATCCTTTATCTAAAGAATCAATTTGAGATTGGTTTGATAAAACAAAATAAAACAAATAAAAAAGTAGAAATAAATAACAAATCAGACTCAAACAACTAAAGATATTCAGAGATTGTATGGATTCCAAGAACATGCATTCATACGGTTCATATGAGTTCCTTTAATGTATCAAACCATATTTAATTCCAATATTTGTAGGAGAATTACTAATATATCTACATCCTCTCTTCCGAGTTAAATCTAAAATATAGATTAGATAACACTGATCATTCTCAAGATATTACTTAACTCTCAATCGTGTCTAGAATCTATTCTCATTACAATACTTACCAATCTCTCAATCTAGCAAGTGTTATGCTATGAATTCCTAATTTGTTAGCCAATTACTCCCTCTGGGACTGTAATGGATTAACTATACATATGCAGTTAGTGTCCACATAATTTCATAAGACATTCAAATCAAGGAAGCATAAAAAAATATAGGAGGAAATAATATCATCAAAGATATACATATGAATCCATAATCATGCATTTCCTAGAATCACTAGATGTTTAGCCTCACATATTCAATACATAATCCATGGGAAACATATTAATAATTATGGCTGACATAAAAAGAATAAAAGAAAAGAAAACTATTGAAGCCAAAATGATCTTCGTTTCTTTCTCTCTGATTTGGTTGGTTGATCCTCCTTTATATCCTTATTTCCAACCCTAAAACTTGTTGTATATTGTGTTGTATGATCCCTATAATCTGATGTAGCTTCTCTTTTTGTAAACAATTACTAGGTTTTGGTAGCCGGTATCTCTAATTTGGAATAAGAAGATATGTCCGAATCACACAAAATCTAGAAGATATGCCTGAATCACACCGAATCGCAAAGATATGCCCGAATCACACCAAATCGCGAAGATATGCCTGAATCACACCAAATCGCAATGGTTAAGATTATATCACGAGGATAAGCATGATCTGTATGACTTGAGACATGGTCCATACACTCTTAATTATCTGTTTTTCTGTCAAAATTTCAACAAACACGTGACGTAACAAAATATAGCAAAATCATGATGAACTCATCACTTACGTACATGCAATTGCCTAAAAAACTATACATAATAACCCCCAAATTGCATGTAAATCCTATGTTTATCATATCCGTTGACAATTTGATCTTATCCTGACTGAACTGCTCTGAATTTTATAATCAATCTCAACCGTACTGATCTGAAGAACCAAAATTTGAACCAAGTAGAATTGATTATATTCGCTATTTTATTTCACTTAAAATACAACTCGTAAGTGCGCGAGGTAAATTATAGTAAAATATGGTGATAACAGGTATCGTATGCACATGGATTGTATATAGTAAATTCAACTAAGTATTCGTTTATGATACTATTCTTTATTTAAAGAATCAGTTTAGAATTGGTTTGGTAAAACAAAATAAAACAAATAAAGAAGTAGAAATGAATATCAAATCAGATTTAAAGAAAGGACTTTAAATTTGGTTGTAATGTAGGCTTTTGGTCAAGGTATTACTAAGTGATTTAATCAACATATGCCTCGTCGAATTTGTTGGTCTTTACGACCTTTCATATTTAACTCATGGCCAACGAGCACAACTAGATTTTTGTCTAGTTTTATTCCTCCTTCATCAACTTCTTTCCAATATTAAATCAACTGCAAAGTTTGCTCAATGGTTTAATTAGCTATGGGGAGTCACTTCCAAATTTCAACAGTTTTTGTTTTTTTATTTGATGATTTTGTTTTTCTAAGGAAGTGTCTTGTCTCCCAATTCATAACCAATTTTCACAATCTTTCAATTCATTCCTTCACATTTACCAAGGCCTTCTAACATGCAATATTATTTTCTATTTGACAAGTCCACTCTATTTATATTACTTTCATGTACGAATAATGTAACTTGGCTGTCAAAGAACGGTTCAAGGCTCAAAGAGGCTTATTAGGATAATTTTGTGTAAATGGTCAAAATTGAAAAGTTAACAGCGCTACCAAAGATGGCCTAAAATCACTTTCAAAATCCACATTATTCTGTTAAACTTGAGCAAATCATAGGCAAGTTCTAGACATTCTAACATTTATCCAAACTAAACACATTAGAAAGAATCAATAGGCTCAAAATCTCACATGTTAATCACGATTCAAGATATTCAAGTCTTTTATTGCATGCACAAATATCATTTTTTTCGCAATATGCTCAATTCATCAATAATCGTTATCAAATAAATCATTATCATCATTAGCATCACTCAATACCACAATCATCATAAAATAGAGAAATGAATCGTTGTTTAGGCTTTATATTATATATTTTACACTACTAATTTAGAAAGAAAACATGTAATAAAAATTACAAGTAAGAACAGGTATTCATGGTACGACATTCATCCACCCCCCAAACTTATTCTTTGGGAAAAATTAGTTTGAAAAGATAGACGGGAAAGCCATGAATCACTAACCTACATTGTATTATTTAGAAGGTGGGTCCAGCGGGAGTTGAAACCCCCAATATTCCATCGTGTTCAGCGTGATTGCTATGTTGACATCAATTCTCTCAACAGTTGAGTTCATATGGATGAACTCGTTCCTCAATTTCTGCAAACACTACTCATCAAGATTAAAATGGACTTTCTTTTTAAACAATGGACACATAAGTTGTGTAATTCTAAAAAAATTAGCCATGAAATTCTTATGAAGCTCGGCATGCTTAATGAGACTCTTTAATGCCTTCTCTTTTGTACGAGGGTGCTATATTTCAGTTTCAGCCTCCTTGGCATGATCAACTTCTAAACTTGCACCAAGGTGATCCTGCTTTAGTTTCTTTTCGATGCTTCCCTTACAAGATGCCTCCGTCTTTGGTTCTATAGAAGAATCCTGCATAACTTTTAAATTGTCAATTAAATTCAAACTATCAAAATTAATAGACATGCAAGGAAGGATAGTGTGGCTTATGCATGATTTAAGAGACTTTACTAGCAAACTTTTAGACTTCTTTTGATCGATGGTGTTTTGGACTATATCCGCAGCCTTGCAATCTTCTATGTCCCCTTGAAACTTCTTGCATCATATAAGGAATACACCACTTTCTCATAATTTACTCTTAGAGTCAGATTGCCTTTTCTCATGTTAATGAGGGCTCCCGCGATGGGTAAGAATGATTTACCCAAAATCAATGGCATCTCATTATCTTCTTCCATATCCAACACAACAAAGTCCATGGAAAATATTAACTTGTCCACTTTCACGAGCACATTTTTTATGATTCCTTTTGGATACTTTATAGACCTATCAATAAGTTGTAATGTGATGGATGATGATTTCACTGTTCCTAAGCCCAACTTCTTGAATATGGATAATGATATTAAATTTATGCTTGCCCCCAAATCACACAACAATTTATTGAAGTGAGTGTTGCCAATTGCATATGGTATTGTATAGCTTCCCGAATCCTTCAACTTTTGTGAAAGCTTCATTTGGAGAATGGAACTACACTCTTCAGTTAGATTGACCATTTCATAATCTTCAATTCTCCTTTTCTTTGCCAGAATTTTCTTCAAAAAATAAGTATAGTTAGACATTTGTTTAATAGCTTCATCAAAGGGAATATTAATTGGTAATTTCTTAAAATTTTCTAAGAAATAAATAAATTGTGTCTCCTTCGCTTGCTTCCTTAGCCTTTGTGGAAATGAAAATGGTGGAACGTATGCAGGGGGTGGCACATATTTGACTTCCTTTGCTTCTTCTCCCCGATCCACTATCTCACTTTTCTTTTCTTCTTTGTTAGGCAGCTCGTCCTTCACATGTTCGGCATGACATTGCTCCTTTGGGTTGATTTCAGTGGTACTTGGAAATTGTCCCTTTTGTTGTATGATTCCCAGTATTAGCCATTTTACCAACTTGCATCTCCAAAGATTTTATTTGAGCTCCAGATTCGGTCGTAAATTTGTTCACCGTGATGGCTAAATTGTGAACCTTTGCTGCATGCGTATCCATCATTTGCTTTGTGGTCTGCGAAAATGATGCAAGTATATTCTCCAGATTTGGTTTCTTCCCATCTTTTATAACTCCGTTCGTAATAGAGAAACTGGGTGGTGGCTATAAAAAATTATTTGGATTAGAATAATTGAGTCTATTTCTTTGTCCAAACTAATTTTGTCTATAATTGTCATTGTAGCCTCCTTGCATATAATTCATATTCTCCCGTGTGTCTTGGGCTACAATTGGTTGTTCTTGAGTATTTTCACATGGTGATATGAAATTCTTAGTCAACAATTTGATGGCTTAGGCCATGGTCGCCATTTGTGCAGACATTCTTTCATTACATCCATCGTGTTAGAAATTTCAGCTACCTTTCTTATTGAATTCCTTTGCGATGGCCATTGTGCACTGTTTGAGGCCATTTTTGTAGTAATTCTACAGCCTTATCAGCAGTTAATAATAATAGAGCTCCTCCTGTGGCTGCATAAATTTGATTTCAAGTTAGCTCTAATAAACCATTATAGAAATGACATACCTGTTGATCGGTTGCCAAACTATGTCGGGGGCACTTTCTTAAGAGATCTCTGTACCGCTCTCATGCTTCATATAAAGGCTTTTGATCGAATTGTCTAAATGCAGTGATCTTGTTCTTTAATCTCAATGTCATCCAGATGGATAATATTTGTTGAGGAATTTCTTGCACAAATCTGACTATGTTCAGACTGATTCCTCATTTAGTGATTGGTACCACTGTTTTGCTTTATCTTTCAAAGAGAACGAGAACAATCGAAGTCTTATCACATCAATTCCCACACTGTTCATCTTGATGATGTCACTAATCTCCAAAAATTGTGTCAGATGTGCGTTAGGATCTTCTAATGCTTCTCCACCAAATTGATTATGTTGTACCATAGATATTAAAGCAGGTTTAAGCTCAAAATTATTTGCACCTATGGTTTGCAGTCATCCTCCTCCATAATTTGTAGTAATTATAGGTTCTAAGGACTCTCGAATCGGTGGGCTGGAGGTTGTTGTTGTTGTTGTTGTCTCATCAATGCCCGCAACTCCTCCATCTCTTTACGCATTACTTCTATTTCATACATCCTGTTTACTTGCATTCTGGAAGAGCTTCTGTGTCGGGCAGTTGCTTCAATCTCTTGATCTATTGGTATCAAATGCCTTGCACCTTTGGATCGAGTGTTCATAAACTACCCGCAAATATGACACGAATCAAATAAAGAAATAAAACTATATACTATACTATAATATAAACTTTAAATTAAAGTCTAATATAAAAAACGAACATCAGTTGTAAATTACGCCAGTCCCCAGCAACGGCGCCATAAACTTGTTCACTATTTTATTTCACTTATAATATGACCTGCAAATGCACGAGGTAAATTATAGTAAAATATGGTGAGAACAGGTATCGTATCCACAGGGACTGTAGATGGTAAATTCAACTAAGTATTCGTTTATGATACTATCCTTTATCTAAAGAATCAATTTGGAATTGGTTTGGTATAACAAAATAAAACAACTAAAGAAAAAGAAATGAATATCAAATCAGATTCAAACAACTAAAGATAATCAGAGATTGTATGGATTCCAGAGACATGCATTCATATGGTTCATATGAGTTTCATTAATGTATCAAACTATATTTAATTCCTATATTTGTAGGAGAATCACTAATATATCTAGATCCTCTCTTCCGAGTTAGATCTAAATGTAGATTATATAACACTGATCATTCTCAAAATATTATCTCACTCCCAATCGTGCTTAGGATCTATTCTCATCATAATACTTATCAATCTCTCGATCTTGCAAGTGTTATGTTATGTATTCTTAATCCATTAACCAATTACTCCCTCTCGGAAAGTAATTGATTAACTACACATATGTAATTAGTTTTCACATAATTTCATACGGCATTGAAATCAAGGAAGTATAAACAAATATAGGAAGTGAAATAATATCATTAAAGAAAAACATATGAATCTATAATCATGCACATCCTAGAATCACTAGATGTTTAACCACACATATTCAATACATAATCCATCAAAACATATTGATAATCATGGCTAACATAAAATGAACAAAAGAAAAGAAGACTATTGAAGCCAAAACGATCTTCGTTTCTCTCTTACTAGGGTTCTAAAAAGCCGCGGTATCTCTGATTGGAATGGAAAGATATGCCTGAATCACACCAAATCTAGAAAATATGCCCGAATCACACCAAATCGCGATGGTTAAGATCATATCCCAAGGATAAGCATGATCTCCGTGACTTGAGACACAGTCCATACACATTAATTATCTGTTATTCTGTCAAAACTTCAACAAACACATGACGTAACAAAATATAGCAAAATCATGATGAACGCGTCACTTATATACATGCAATTGCCTAAACAACTATACATAATAACCCCAAATTGCACATAAATCTTATGTTTATCAGATTACAAAAAAAAAAATTATATATAAATTTGTATTTATCTTTTAATTCATTTTCTTCATATTGCAATATTGAATTTATATTATTATTTTTATTTTAACATTTCATAAAACAAAAATCTTACAGTATATAAAAAAAGAGTAGTCTATATTTAGACTACTTTCTTTTTGCCTCCTAAAACTATTACTATGTGTGTCAATCAATTCATATAAGTAGATCTTATGAGTAGGTCTTATTATTATTAAATTGTCAATTGATAATTTTTATAATTTTTAAAATTAATTTATTTTCTATTACATGGTACAATGCAGCATAATCACAATTTTAAAATAAGTATAAATAATAATAATAATAACAACAACAACAACAACAACAACAACAAAGAAGAATAGTGAAAAATCTAACATAAAATATTATCCTATTTATCTATTGTATTTTTTTCTTTAATCTTTTTGCTCTTCATTTATTTTTTGTTTTTCTTAGAACTTGGAAAGAGTTTGATGATGAAAATTTGAAGAAATGAAAAAGTTGTTGCTTTAAAATATATGGAAATTTTTTTTAGAAGAGACTTGTAAGTACTTTTTTTAGTTTGGGACTAGCATTTATATTCAAGTTGATTAATATAACACTATCTAAATATTGCTATATATATATATATATTGTGCATTTTGTTTGATATGTATATTTATTTTTAAATGATAAACTTTGAATAACCAAATCTCTAGAATCAAACTGATCTGCTCTATACGCCTGAATCTTCAAATTGAACTACTCCAATTTTTTAGTCCGATTGGTTTGGAGATTTTCGTTTTTTGTTTGGTTCTGAAGATATTTTTTTTTGGTCTCCGAACT
This sequence comes from Caryopteris x clandonensis, assembly GCA_028749325.2. NCBI lineage: Eukaryota > Viridiplantae > Streptophyta > Magnoliopsida > Lamiales > Lamiaceae > Caryopteris > Caryopteris x clandonensis. The sequence continues at coordinate 11,171,744 of JAPYKT020000001.1, read as the reverse complement.
TTAGTTCGGTTTTGGAGATGTCGGGATCTCCAAACCACTCTGAACCGTGCTCACCTCTAATTTAGACCAAAAACTATCATGTGAGGATTTAACTTTATAAGCTCATTTAAAAATGGCCCGTTTAGCCCGAGGCTTATTTGCTCGAAGTTCGATAAAGCTAGCCCACTAAAGGTAAGGCTAGCTGATAGCCCACACTTCTTTTTATTTTTTTGGTCCTATTTCCTAATGTCAAAATAATGACATACAATATTTTAAATTAATTTTCATATAGCTTCATGCTATATTTAAATATTAGAAAATTCTAAATAACATAATTTTAATTTAGAACTTAAATATGATACTAAAATATGATTTTAAATATTATAACTTGGATACTCTTAAAACTATAATTGAAATCATCAAGAACTATACATCTTGAATGTTTGAATATTGAAATTTATTATATAAAGATTATAAAATATATAGTTTTTAATGTTATCTAAACTTGTATTTTATATATATTATATATATTTAATTAAAATATGTTAATTTGATTATTTAGGCTCATAGTCTTATATTGACTCAATTAGCCAAAAATTTGGTTGGGTTAGGAATAGACTCACCATGAGCTCCTTTAACACCTTGGTTAATCTAAAATCTATTAGGGCTAGCCTAAAATAGCTAGGGCTTAGCATGTTTAACATTCCTAATTAAGATACCTTTTAATTGAGAAGCTAATGTTTGATACAATTTTAAGAATTTTTTATGTTGTTTATATAGTGTATTCTGTAACCATCATGAAATGAATGTTTTTGATTAAAAAACAATAAATAATATTGAATTATTATAAAGCAATGAACATTGTAGTACTTATTAATTTTCACTAATATTATGTGTACTGAGCTTATTTTTATATTAATTCAATGGATATAATACATAAATTAGTAAAATACATTAACTTTTAATAGAATCAAAATTTAAATATATTAAGTAACTATAACACTCTTTAAATTAACAAATATTCATTTATTAATTAACTAATATTTTTATAAAATAACAAGTCACAACAATATTAATTTATAGAGTTTTCTTGCGGACATTTTTGTTGCACTGCGTCTAAAGAAATATTTACTACATTAGATTAGGATTAACGAAGTTTGCTGGCACAAGATGTAAAAGACAGATTTACCCCTCAGAACATTAAAATGTCAAAATATGATAAAGATACATGTAACATGTGTAATCTCAGTGTCAACTCAACTTCGATGTTACCAATTTATATGTACAAGTGGGGAGGCACAACGTCCAACCATGTTTAGGCACATTGGTTCCCCTATTCACCCCCATAAAATTTTAGTCAACCTATAACTCCCTTACACTACTTCAACTCTTCAATCCACTATCATCCCCAAAATACTTTCTAATCACAATTATATAGAGGGCAAAAATTGGAATCTAACATTGATTAATCTAATAATTAATTGAAACATAATGAAATCCTAAATGATACACAATTTCTAAAACAAATCAGTAGAAATATAAAACAAAGTACATATTTAATCAAATTTGGGCTCTTACATAAGGAGAAGGGAAGTGGAAAGAATTGGGGATAGTGTTTGAGAAAAGCACAACTCAAACAAGAAGGAGGCAACCGCAAATGCAATTAGAATAGAAGTAGTATTTCTTATTATTAATTGAAAAGGACTAGTTGCACTTTTAGATTTATCTTTGTGCATTTAATTTGAATTGGAAAACGGTGGTGTCATATATTGTACCTCTTCGACCGCAAATGCAATTAGAATATATAGACATTTGGGGCCCATAAACATTTCTTAAATTGAGGGCCCTTTTGTGGCAGGGTTGCCCGTGTAATGCCGCCAAATGCTCCACCATTGGCCCTGTCTACACCTCATCCTCAAGTAATAGTACTTATGCTCTTTCAATTAAAAAATATTTAATCTTTAAATAGTGAGCAACCTTTTTATGAATCGAACATTGATCTTACAGTACACTTAATTTATAGTATTATTTATGTAATAATTTTTTTAAAATAATATATTAATAATAATAATTTTTAATTAAATAAATAATATTTTTTAGTTATATATTTAAACATGGTTGAAGCGTATTTTGCTTTAACGATTAAACTTGGGCAATGCTATAATTGGTTTTGAAGAGAAGCAGCCACAGTCTGTGCTAATTTTATAAATGAAGAAATTATTATTTTTCTCGCTTCATTTATTGCGTTTTGTCCAGGCATGTCCCCAATAAAGTGAAATCGAAAGGAGAGTGAGAGTTATAGCTAAGCAGTATCGAGTGGATCCTGTATGTCAACAGATATAATGCATTTGAGACAAACAGAGATCATCATCCGGATAAACACACTCAACTAATTAAAAAATAATCAATTGACATACAACAAAAATAATAATTATCTCCATCTTGTGAGAATCTATTAGAAAGCAATATCAAATAGGATAACCAATACCAACAATGCATAACCAAATGAACAAATAAAACAAATCAAATAGACACGGACAATTTTAACGTGAAATATCTTCCAATGTGAGGAGTAAAAACCAAGGGACCAGAGTCCACAAAAAAACTCCACTATTATAAACCCAAAAACTCTACTATAATAAAATATAGGAGTACACCAAGTTTATACGTTGTCACAATACATATTCAATCACAAGATTCAAGATTCAAGATAATCTAATCTTGATATCAAACAAAAGTTGGAAGTATCTCACCAAAAATTGCCCACGATACGTCGCCGATTCCCGACTCTAGGAGAATCAAAACCCGATCTCCATTTGAAAATTCTTTTCTCTCTCTTGTTTTTCTTCAAACTTGACTTATTATTTTAGTTGATCTTCTCCCATATATAGTGGATTTAGGTCGAATCTAATACACTAGAAGGACTTTTCTTCTTTTAGTATTTGAGCCAACACATGGGCCTCAATTAAGTTGGGTATTGCAATCTCCAAAAGTAGGGGTGTAAACAAGTCGAGTCGAGTCGAATGTATTATCGTTCAGGATTGTTTGAAATGTTATCGAGCTTCTAATATTTTGTTTGAAATTGGTTTGGTTATTAATCGAGTTGAGCTTTAATTGAGACGAACACGCATCGAGCTCGAGTAGTTTAATATTTTGCACTTGTTTTAACGAATTTTTCTTAACAAGCTCGAGTTCGAGTTGACCTTTAGATTATATCAAAAGTAAAAATGTGTTCAAACTTGTTTGACATTATTATTGAATCGAATAAAAATAAGCTTTTTACAAAACAAGCTCAAATCAAGTATCGAATAGCTTGATTTGATTTTCAGCCATATCCACAAGTTGGAAATGCAACCCAACACAACATACATTTACTATAAGTTGTTGACATTTATGTACGAACATTTATGGAAAATAAAGATTTGTTGGAAAATTGTAAGAATATGATACTAATTATATGGAGTTGTTGTAACTGAATTAGTACCTCAATCCAACAATTTTGAATATAACTTTATGTCAAGATAAATTTCAAGGGACCTGGAGAACTTAAAAACGAACTCTTGATTTGGTTGGTGTTTTCATAAAAAATTTTACATTTCTAGCATCTTTCCCAATGACTTCTAGCAGATATCTTCCCTACGAAATCTCAACCTCTCGTATAACAATTGTGTACTCCCTCAACAAGTCCCTAGTGTTGTTTTACATGTTACATGTTGACGGGCCGACTCTGTGTCATGGGACGTGACCTTTTATTTAGGGTGTTGTGTTTACGCGCAATAGTTTCTGTGCGACTCCTAGCCTTTATCCGACCCTCTCGCCTCATTGAATCTCTTGATGGCCCATCGTTCATTATAGCATATGAATCTTACTAGCATACTCATCCCAACATATCCCTGTGTTGCGCCTTACACAAATACTCGCATATTCTTAATGACTCTGTTTGCCAAGGATGCCCATGTTGCACACTTTGTGTGTCTCGCCATCAATCTCCAACTAGTTAGCATGTCTACTACGCTCTGGTGACACTCTCAAGTCCATTGAGCACAACTCGTGTTCCATTACAATAATAAGGGTCGCTTGCACGCCCAATGCATAACTCTTGATGATTGTCACGCACTTGAGATGTTTTAGGTTTTGTACTTAAGGCCCTTCATTTGTGTCTCGTCTGAGATTGGCAACATCTAAAACATTGGCTTAGGTAATCTGCTATCATTGCATGTCGACACATGCCCACAACTTGCTCGCGTTATGGTGTTGCCATGAATCATGTCTTAAACCAACAGTCCCTTGCAACATCGCTAGAATCAATAGTGCATGTGACGAGTGAAGTTATAAGGCCTCGGGATGTTTGCCTTGATCAACTCTCTCTCCCTAGAGGTGGTGCCCGATAGTTTCCTCAACCCGTGGGGCACCTTTGAAACTCTCTCGCAACCTCAAAGTCCAAGAGAATGCCACGCTGCTCTATCAATCCACAACTCAATTGAGAACACTTCGCACCCTCCTAATGCTTAAGCTGACCCCTAGACATCCCCTCATACCCCTAGGGATCTGCACACTTAGTACTCGATAGTACATGGACGACTAACCGTTGCCCACCATTTCCCCCAAATAGCATGCCCCCCTTATAATAGGATGTACGAAATTTTCTTTTTTTTTTTTTTTTTTTTACTACTAGACAATGTTCGACCAAGAAACACAACTTTTCGTATCTCCCTCGTCCGAACTCCAAATTCACTTCCGCAAAGTTGTAGCCTGGTTTCCGGCCACTATATGAACTCTGTCATAGCTCAGCCCTATCGGATACTCCCTCGTCTAGGGGTGACACACACAATGGACATCATTTACAACACTACTTCTGCACTACCACACTTTACAAGTTATCGTCGGATCATACTCAAATGGATGTGTCTTTTGGTGAAATTTGGTGGAAACACTCCCAACATTTCAAGAAATGTCTTACTTGAACATTTATGGAAAAATCCTTTCTGAAAGCTCTCTGTTCATTGACTTTCTTCTACACTCGTGCAGGAATATTGCACACTTTGCTTCGACATCAACAAGACCTAAAGATCTCGATTGCAACCATACTTGGTGGGAACTTCAACATGATTTAAAATGTTTGTCCTTAAAATATTCTCAGATAACCACTTCATATTCACCTCATATGGTTAGTTGACTGTGCCACACGTAACACATCAACACACTTCGGGTCCACACGCTTTTGCATTATGGATAAACTAATTTTAATAATTCTATCTAATTTCAAATAATTTCGAAAATTAAAAAACTATCATGTGATACTGTGGAAGGCGACAAAAAGTCGGAGCACCACTACAACAACAAAGGTGTGTGTGTTGTGTGCGGAGGCATCTGGGGACATAAGGAGTGGGTCATTATCCGAGATGGGTATTAAGAGTCCCAGCACACAACAAAGGGGTTCATGGAATCGGTGCTTGAATCTTTTTGGTTTGCAATCAAAATTTAGTAGAGTGGTAGGTCAAATTGTAATTTTTTTTTTTTTTTGAATTGGTCTGAAAATTAATTTTTTTAAATTTCGGTCAAATTATGAAATTTGAGCTTAATTTATGCTCCATTAGTGAAAATGAAGATATTAATATTCAAAATTGTCGGTCTATATAATTAGTTTTCTTACACCACCTCAAGTAATTAGTCAGGTAAATAGTTGTATTCATCTACTAACTTGCACCAATTTTTTATTTCACTCCTTTTAGTTTGTCTAAATTGATTTATGCCCTCTAACTTGTAAAATTATAATTAGTCCTTTCAATCGGCTATCAAAACAACCGGCCGGTACTAATGGGACAGTACTGTTGAGTCATTTTCTTATAGAAAATTAATTTAAAAACCTTGAAATTATTTAAAAATTCATAATACATTTTTATAATTTTTTAGAATTAATATAAAAACACTGAAAAGATCTAAATTTTCTTTTGAAAAATTACAAATATATTTCGAAGTTTAAAAGTTATTTTAGAATATCTTATTATTTTTAAATTAAAAAAAAAGTAAAAGACAAGAAATGTCCGTTTCCTACAACAAAAAGAAGTTTTTTGTCCATTTATTAATGTTTTATGTTCTTTTTAGTGATTAGGTATTATCAAATTGATTATTTTACCATTAATTTTAGAATCTGCAAAAGAAATATAGCTCTGGAAATCAATACAGCCAATGAGCCATATTCTCCAAAAACAATTTCAGATTCAAAACAGTGAATCCTCAATCCCCCTATTCTAAAACCCAGAATATCTACTTCACACTACATAACTCGATCCATCTTCTCAGCTCCAGCCATCATCACCGTTACTGCCGCTGCCTCTCCATCACTACCTCGGCCTTAGCCTAAACACCATCTGCTGTCGCTGCCCTCTCCACCGCGAGCTCCTCTCTCTCTTGCCATCTTTGTCGAATTCTCCCTCACAACGTCGGCCCTGATTGGAAAAGGCACGAGAATTTTGCTCCCTCGGCCCCCAAAAAAAATGCATTGTTACCCCTTCAGTTATATATAATAAAACTTTTAAAAAATATCACATATTTTGGACTTAATGAATTACAAATTAGTGGTTGAGATCGCTAAAATGTAAATGATATGATATATTTTCAAGTGAGAAGGAGCGTAATATATGTGTTATACGTCATACACAAATAACAATTGTGTAAGACTTTATGCTTACAATTGTTGGGTGACGTAAGTTTAGCAATGTTTGGAATCCCTATAATGCTTTGCCTAATCTTCATCCTTTCATTGAAAAAGAACAAATAGAGACCTATAGTGGATCTTTCTTTACATAAATTAATTTAAAGTACAAACGTATAATATAGATTTGATGGTGACATTGTTGTTTACAATATTTAACTAGAATATGTTATATATACATATATATTCTTTTCTAAAAGAAATTTTAAAGTTATTTATTTTGAGATGTTGGTGTTCAGATACATTTAAATGGGTACATTCAAAAAATTTATATTTAGATAAATAATAAAAAGTTATGTTTGTATTGGGATGGAGTAAGTTTGGATGAGAATTAGATGCCATGTCAGTAGTCAGAGCAAGAGAGATATCAAATAATAAAATATCACAATCACACTCCCTCATCCACAATCCAAAACAAACAAATATTTGAATTGGATCCTTGAATTGGATCCATCCTCTACTAGACCAATCCAACACAAACAAAAATGGCCTAACCCAACACAAACAAGTTCACAAAATTGCATTAATTTTGGCAGACCTCCTCTTAAAAATCTGGCACCCTACTACTATCTTTTTCTTGTTTAAATTCTAAATATAAATATAAATATTACTTTATAATATTTAATTATTAAAAAATTATTTCAAATTAAATTTTCATAATGTTGACACATTTTACAAATTCTACTGTATCAAATGTCAAATCAAATGTAACTTTAAATAATCCTTTTAACTCACAGAATCTAAAATTATTATGGAAAAAATTTGCCAACCAACTCTACTGGTAAGTGCAAGCATACCTTAATAAGCATATAATACTATTAATTATTAGTCGTTACTTTTTAAAATGACAATAGAACTTTTGTTAAGCTTTTATCAAGTGATAATTGTTAAAGCATGCCAACATTTTGTCATAATATAATGAGAACAATAATAATAAGAATAAAGAGAGAGAAAAAGCAAAACTGCAAAAGACCGAAAAAAAAAAAAGTTAATAAACACCGTACTATCCCAAGAAATTACACTAAATTGCACCACCGCTCCACCACCGAGAATCTACACAGCCCTGCAGCCGCCGCCGGTGATGAATCTTCCACCACTTCCACCGGAGGCAGAACTCTCCCATCAGCAAACAGAGCCCGACCATTTCTTGGCAGCTCCTGAACAAGACCTTCTTCAAGCTCCACAGCCGGCCCGCCACCGCCGTCTCCAAATCTCCTCTCCACCTCCAAATACTCCCCAAGTGATGCCCTTCTGGAATCACATTCGTCCCTGCAAAGCCTCCACCACCGCCGCCGTTGCCGCGCAGCCGCCGCCCGGCTCTTCTTGGGTTTCTTGTTTCTCCGGCCGCCGTTGACGGCGGAAATAGGGTTTTCTTGCTGGTGGTGCTGCGAGGTCGCCCTGAAGGTGATTGCCTGGAGAGTAACGCCCATGAGGGTGCCTAATGTGGTGCTTCTGTCGTGGAAGAATGAGCCTGTTGACTGTGATTTTCACCCACAAAATCCCATCTTTAAGGAACTATAATTTCCTGTATGTGTGTGTAGTTTTGTTTGTGCCCCTCACATAAAAGACAGAAATAAATAAGAAATATAGAGAGAGAAAATAGTATTACCTCAGTGTCAAGATCAGAAGAGGAGAGGGAAGAAATAGTGGGGGAGGAGGGTGGTGGCGCCTGATCATTTGCAGGATTTAACATCACTTTGTGTGTGTGTGTGTGTGTGTGTGAGAGAGAGAGATAGAGAGAGAGAGAGATCAGGTTTAGAAGCGGGGGATTAGCAGTGTGGAAATTTCAGAGAGAGAGAGAGAGAAATCAGGTTTAGAATTGGGGGATTAGCAGTGTAGAAATTGTATGAAATGGGTCTTCTCTCTTGTGGGTGTGAGAGAGTGAGAGATTGCTGAGATGGGTTTGCGGCAAAAAGTGTGCCTGTATTAAGTGTGTGTGTGTGTGTGTGTGAGAGAGAGGGAGAGAGTAAATTTTGTTTGATATTTGGGGGGTGAAGAAAGAGCAGGATGGTAGATTTGGGAAGGAGCAATCCAATGGGTTTTTTTTCAAAATAATGCAAAAAAAAAAAAAAAAAAAAATTTACGAAATAGGCATGTTTCCGAACAGCTTTTAAAAATAGGTAAACGTCACCGTCGGTGACGTTATTTCAAAAAAAGGTCACCGGAGGTGACGATTCTAAATTAAAATGTAGGTGACGTTCTTTCATTTATTATGTATCTACTTATACACATACATCATATATATATATATGATATACATGCATATATATATATATATATATATATATTATATATATATATATAGACTGCCGTATATATATATACATATATATATAACCTGTATTATATATATATTTTTTAAATGTATATTCTTATTAATATATATATAATATATTTAATTTATTCAGTAAATATATAAAAATAAATATTAAAATATAATTAATAAAATAAAAAAATTATAATGTTATTTAAGATAAAAGAAATATTTAAATATATTTTTATAATATATTATATATATATATATATGTATTTATAAAATTATTATTTATAAATAAGAATATATATTTTGAATATGTATATATATATTTTTATTTATTAAGTAAATATATAAAAAAATTATATATATAGTAATAATAATATATGTAATAATAATAATATATAAAAATATTTATTAAATTAAATAATAATTTTTTATTTTTAATTAATATCTTTTAAATTAATAAAAAAATATATAATAATACTAATATATATATATATATATTCGGATATTATATATATTATTATTTATAAATATATATTTTATAAATATATATATATATATATATATATGTGTATATACAACCTATAATATATATAACTAAAAACGTCACCTTAGGTGACGTTTATTTTTTTTATTTCGTATTATTATAATATGTATATAATTTATTTTGAATATATCTATATTTTTATTTATTAAGTAAGAATATATATTAAATTATAAATTTTAAAAGTAAATTATTTATTAAGTAAAAATATATATAAAATCATAATTTCAATTAAGTTAACATTTTTTAATTTTTTTATTATATATAGATATGTATTTATAAAATATATATATATATATATATATTCTAAATATATTTATTGAATATTTATATATATATTTTTTTATTTATTAAGTAAATAAAAATAATTGAATAAACGTTAGATTTTAAGAAAACGGCAAGATGACATTTTTTTATTTGTTTTATATATTATATATAGATATATATAATTTTATTTATTAACTAAATATATAAAATATATATTAAGTAACATCATAATAATTTACATTTGAAATTTTTGATTTAAGATGAAAAAATTATATATTTATTCAGTATAATAGTTTGTTGTTGTGTTATATATATGTTATATAATAATAATGAACTTTATTTATTAAATTATTTCATAATTTTTACAAACTTAAGATACCTATATATCACTCTATACAATAATTAATACAATATTATTATTACAATATTCATGAAAGTCCAACATTTGAAATAGCAATCATAGCTAAACCAATTCATTTTATTGCCTAGTTGAGGAAGATGGTCCACTGACGACATCATTATCTTCAAAATTGAAAAGCTTCTCAAGTTGGTCGAATAATGGCTCATCATCCATTAGGTATGCAATTGTATTTGTCATTTTGGGATCACGATCCTATAAATGTAAGAATAAGTAATAGAAGCGTGAAATATATATTTACAATGAAGAAAATAAATGATTGCTTAAAGTATAGAGAAAATTACCCATAAACGCCAACAATAGTCTTTATGGTTTATATACCGTCTTTCACCAACCATACGAACTCCGGCCGTCATTATCATTTTTTTGAACGTGTAGTGATGCGATTGTAGCAAATCAACCCGCCTTTTCACATCAACGTAAGAGAAGTTACGCTCCATGAATTGGTTCTTCAACACATTTCTTACGTTCAACAAGCAGTTGCTATTATGGTTACCGATTTCTCAATCACCTGCTTCGACGTCCTTCACAAGAGTATCCACAAGCACGGTCTCCATTTCCTTTGTCCAGTCGGTGTTTGAGTAGAACTGAGCTTCAAACATGTTATAACATTTTGATTGTGAAGGAAGAGGAGAGAATTCTAGGGGATGATCCATATTTGTAGGTAAGTAAAATCATTCAGCACACACATATTTATAATGGTTTCTTCCTGGGTCCCTTATGGTTTTTTTTTTCTTTTTTTTTTTTTTGGTTTTTGGGCATAAAGTTAGTAAAACTGTTGATGGGACGTTTGTATTCATTTAATGTTAACGTATAAAAAAATGTAGAAAGCATACGTAAATGAAAGCAGGTAAATGATATTGACATATATATGTATATATATTTGATACTTCAATAATATATATATATATATATATATATATATATATATATATATATATATACATATATATTTGTTTCTTTTTGAGGTGACGTAAAAAAAATTCAAAATTAAATTACACATATATGAAACCATGAAACTCCACATATAACATGGTTTTTTCTCTTTAACATAATCACTTACATTACACAAATCTTCATAAGGTTTGTACATGATATTAGAAATCTTCAGATTGTGAGCTTGCTTGTTGAGTTTCTTGTGTTTGCAATGTTTGAGAATGTCGAAGAGGTTGTTGACTGGTTCCTTCTCCTTGTCGACGAGCATGTCTTCTCCTAGCATGTTGTCTAGCTCGTGCTTGAGGCCAATCCATCTCATTCGGAATTCGCGACCTTCGATTTCTTCCTCGGCGATAAATATTTCTTAAAGTGGTGTCATGAAATAACTGAAAATCAGGCTCATCCCAATATTCCTCCCCTAAATAGGGTTGGAATGCAGCAGCATATGTTCGCTTGTAGTTTACCAAACAATAATACGGTTGCACAAATGAAGTAGCATTAATCCGTAAATCAGCGCATACACTCATCACATGAGAACATGGAATACCATATAAGGTCCACTTGCCGCAAGAGCAGTCTCTAGTAGAAAGCCTAACAGCATGCATGTGGCCCCCTTTGCCTGGTCTTGGTTTCGTGACCACCATAGCAGATTGCTCATGGTAATCGATCTGGGTAACCGCATGGCCCACAGACATATGCGACCAATACTGATATTTTGAATGAGCAAAATCAGTATATGATTGTGCATTACTCTGCATTCTCCTCACAGCTTTTTTTCGTTCTCTAAAATATGCAACGCATCGCTTGAACGTGATCTCCACTATAGCTGTTAGAGGAAGACGTCGAGCACCCTTTAAGACACCGTTAAACGATTCAGACATATTAGTGGTCAAAATACCATGTCGCCAGCCACCATCATGCGCGAAAGCCCATTGTTCTTTATTGATTTCATTGAGATACAAGAACGCAGCTGGGTTCAGATTTCTGATTTCATTCATAACACTGTTATGCTTAATGATTTGGTGTTCAGATCCAGCATGCCAACACAGATCTTTCAATTGCACATCTTTAAAATGCGAATTGAAATTTGAACAAACATGTCTCAAACAAAAACGACTCACTCCATGTGGGGCATTAAATGTTGGTATTGACTCAATTGCACTTAAAAAGACCTGCATTTCTATCTGAAATAATGCACATCTGAGCCCTCCCACGTATGACGTACTTGCAAATCAAATCCAAAAACCACTTCCAAGATTCAAAATTCTCCTCGTCTACAATAGCAAATGCTAGGGGAAATATCTGTTTGTTTCCGTCCACCGCAACGGCTATCAGCATTTTATGTTTGTATTTTGTGTATAGATGTGTCCCATCAACACTGATAATCGGTGGACAGTACTTGAACCCAGTATAACAAGGCTCGAACGCCCAAAAAACATATTTGATAATCTTTTTATGTGGGACGTTGGTGTCATGGTGTTTCCACTCTACAATGGTGCCCGAGTTCCACTTTTGCAATGCACCCAAAAACTTAGGCAGCTTTCTTACGGAGCTCTCCCATGTCCCGTAAGTGTTCTTAATCGCTGCAACGAAAGCATTCTTATCCCTGAATAACATGTCCTTCTCAATTATCCCCGGCTAGGATCGTAAAACTTTCCCCACGAAGACGTAGGATTATGCATGGAGTCAGCTGCAACTTCGGGTCCACTCATTGTGTAAATGGACTGTTGGCGTCGCAGTCGATATTGATTGTTGCTTCGACACCGTCGGAATTTACATTAGCTGCAGTAACATCTTCTTCGTCTACTACTGCTTCATTGTCATCCAAATTTTCATCTGAATTTTCAACTTCCGTTTCAGATGAGGAAATTGGACCTAAGGAGTCCGCACAAGGGTCCGTGTTTTCTGTATTGGCCGTATTACTAGGACCAATTATATCTTCAGGTTCATTCCTAGTATTACTAGGACCAATACTGATATTTTGGACACTACATTCTTCCCTTAATAAAGTGTTTGCGAAAGCAAGGTTCTCCAATCCTTGTGTGATTTTGGGCACGTAATCACAAGGGTTAGTTAAATCTTGGAATGATGTCGTGGGCACATCCTGTTCGGACAGCAACGACATATAATATCCCCACTCTTGGCTCATAAGCATACCTTCACGTTCGCTAAAATTTTCACATGGTTCTTTCTCAACGAATATGTCCATAGAGTTTATTCCATCATTAGGATCTAGGAAGAACCTAAGATTATCGTCAGTCTCAATCTGAACTACAGACTCTATAATATTATTGTGACCGTATATTTCCCCCCATTTAGTGAAAAGTTTCAGATGAAACTGGTCTTTAGCCACACCAACATATTGATAAATTAGATCTTTCAATGCAGATAATTCTGTATTTCGATCAATTCGTGTGTAGCCAATGGGCGCAGAACTATACAATACTTTTCCGCTTTGCTGTATAATTTCGCCTCCGAAAAAAACTCTAATTTCAACTCTACGTTGACTCGCCATTAATCGAAAGTGATATATATATATGTACTTTTTCACTGTGGAATATATTAATTCAAAAGAAAAATGAAGAACAAATAAAATAAATATTACATTATTTAAAGAAACAAACAACATATGTATGAAAAGCATGTTAAATAATGCATTAAATTTCACAACCAATATACATTTACAAGGAATATACATCACTCTGTGAATGATCATTTTCGGGTACATTTTCTACAACATTATTATCATCCACGAATTCTTCTATATCAACATTTTCATTATCTACTGGACCCTGCCACATATTCAAGCCAGGGGTGACATCTATAAGATCTACTATGCGTGATCGCATCATATTCACGTGATTAAAGTTAGCCGTACTCTTTTGTTGGATAATATCATTTTGGTGTCTTTCGTTATCCAATTGAGCACGCAACTCATTCACCTCGTTTTGTAGGGCGTTTATATGTCCGTCTCTAACCCCAAGCTGCTCTATTATATTATTTTTTTCCGTTGTCATACTACTTATAGTACCACGTAGTAAGTTTATTTCATTCTCTAAGACTTCTTCTTGCTGCCTAGCACGACCTTGTAAATCAGAAATACGGTTAGATGACCATTCCAATTCATCTCGGCACATCTTTACACGTCGCCGTAATTTCTGTATTTCTTGGTCTTGCATGTTGGAAATGACGTTTGCAGCAACATCTTTTATCCTCAATTCCTCTACCTCTTCATTTACTTGTTGATTACATATTCTTAATTGAACAAAATTTGTTGATTTTTTAACGATAGACCTATAAACCTTGTATGTGATTTTCCTATTGGCTCGTGTGGAAGTTGATGCTGATGACCTTGATGTTAAAGCCATACCTATCAAACATAATTTGTAAGGGTTCTTATAGTGTTTAAATTTAATTTTTTGTTAATATCCTATAATAATATTTTAAATATTTTAATAACTTGTACTTAGTCAACATAACCGTCCGTAATTCATAACAAGTTAAAACATACAGTACATGGAAAATTATGCACATATGAATGTATATACGAAAACAAATAAACATTCAGTTATGATGTATATGTATACTAACCTTAGTTGAACGAGAAACTTGATGGATGAGTATAAAAGGAGACGTGATGAGAAGGAAGTTAAAGTTGAGAGTGAAAGAAAACAGAGAGTCTTCACGTATATATATACTTATTCAGAATATATATTATTATTTATAAATATATAATATATTTATATATATATATATATATATCTATATATGATATATTTAAAAAAATCTAAAAACGTCACCGTCGCATTAATTTGGCATGCATTATTTGAAGAAGACAATGTTTGAAAAACAGCCTTCTCCTTTTTTCAAACTTGCATTAAATTTGGCGTGACTTTTGCTCCGCACAAATTTGTCGTGAATACATTATTATGGCAGCCTTTGCAGAGGAGACGTTTTTATATATGTATATTATATCTAATATATATATATATATTTATTCATAATATATATATATGTATATATATATTTATAAATAATAATATATATGTAATATTCGAATATATATATTTACTATATATAAATATATAAATTCATATCTTTTTATTATATTTATATATATTATTAATTTAAAAATTATGAATTAATAATAAAAATTATTATTAAATTTAACAAATTTTCTTAAATTTATCTTAAATAAAATTAAATTATATCTATTTTTATAATTATAATTTAATATATCATTTTATATATTTACTTATTAAATTAAAATATGTATACATATTCTAAACAAATAAGATATATATATATATATATATATATGTAATAATAATACATAAATATATTATTATATAAAAAAATTGAAACATCGTCACCTAAGGTGACGTTTTTAAAATTATGTATATTATATCATATATATATAATATACATATATATATATATATATTTGTAAATAATAATATATGTAATATTCGTATATTTATATATATTATTAATTTAAAAATTATGAATTAATAATCAAAAATTATTATTAAATTTAACAAATTTTTTTAAATTTATCTAAAATAAAATTAAATTATATCCAATTTTATAATTATAATTTAATATATCATTTTATATATTTACTTATTAAATTAAAATATGTATACATATTCTAAACAAATAAGATATATATATATGTGTAATAATAATACATAAATATATTATTATAAAAAAAAAACATCGTCACCTAAGGTGACGTTTTTAAAACTATGTATATTATATCATATATATATATATATATTTGTAAATAATAATATATGTAATATTCATATATTTATATATATTATTAATTTAAAAATTATGAATTAATAATAAAAAATTATTATTAAATTTAACAAATTTTTTTAAATTTATCTAAAATAAAATTAAATTATATCCAATTTTATAATTATAATTTAATATATCATTTTATATATTTACTTATTAAATTAAAATATGTATACATATTCTAAACAAATAAGATATATATATATATATATATGTAATAATAATACATAAATATATTATTATAAAAAAAATTAAACATCGTCACCTAAGGTGACGTTTTTAAAATTATGTATATTATATCATATATATATATATAATATACATATATATATATTTGTAAATAATAATATATGTAATATTCGTATATTTATATATATTATTAATTTAAAAATTATGAATTAATAATCAAAAATTATTATTAAATTTAACAAAGTTTTTTAAATTTATCTAAAATAAAATTAAATTATATCCAATTTTATAATTATAATTTAATATATCATTTTATATATTTACTTATTAAATTAAAATATGTATACATATTCTAAACAAATAAGATATATTAATAGATATTTAGTAGATATATATATATATATATATATATAATATATATATAAAAAAAATCTATAAACATCACCTTCGCATTAATTGAGCATGCATTATTTGCACGCATTATTTGAAGATGAAGAAGACAAAGTTACATCAACTTCTGCAGAAATTTGTCGTGAAAACTTTATCATTGCAGCTTTGCAGAGGAGACCTTTTGACTCTATTGCAGGAGGTGGCGTGACTTTTTCTCCTCAAAAATTTGTCGTGAATACTTTATTATTGCAGGCTTTGCAGAGCAGACCTTTTGACTCCATTGCAGGAGGTGGCGTGCATAATTAAATGATTATATTTATATATATTATTAATTTTACAAAAATGTCACCTAAGGTGACGTTTTTACATATATGTATATCTATTATATATATATTTATTTATAATACATATATATATATGTATATATTTTTATAAATAATAATATATGTAATATCCGAATATATATATTTATATATATATATAAATATATAAATTCATATATTTGTATTATATTTATATATATATATTATTAATTTAAAAATTATGAATTAATTATCAAAAAATATTATTAAATTTAACAAATTTTTTTAATTTATCTTAAATAAAAATATATTATATCCATATTTAAAATTATAATTAAAAATATATTTTTATATATTTACTTATTAAATAAAAATATGTATACATATTTTAAATAAATAATATATATATGTAATAATATACATAAATATATATAAATATAAAAAAAACTTGAAATAACGTCACCTAAGGTGACGTTTTTACATATATGTATATTATATCTATTATATATATATTTATTTATAATACATATATATATATATATTTATAAATAGTAATATATGTAATATCCGAATATATATATACATATAAATTAAATTATAATTTTAAAAAGATAACAAAAAAATTATTATATTAAATACTAATTTTGAATTATTGTTTCTTATTGTTAAAATATAAATATATACGGGCACATCACATACATCAAGTAAAGCCATTACTAAAGTCGTTAAAGCATTTAAGAGAAGTTTGAAAATTCAGTGATGCTTTTATAAAAAGTTTAAGTAATTACGAAAGTCATTAAAGCATTTAATGAAAGTTTGAAAAGTCAGGAATGCATTTATAAAAAGTTTACCCGTGAAGAAATAAATGAAGCATGCATATATCACATCAACAGTCTGTATTTTATACCTATATAATGACCACTTCATCTCCCTTCTATTCACGTTTCATTTCATTTTCCTTCTTCAACATTCTTCGTCCATTTTCTTCCTTCTTAATTCTCGTTAAACATTGATTGTGCTCACCTCATTTTTTGGAAGAATTTATTACTGCTGCAATCGCGTCTTTATTTTCTTTGTATAAAAAGGTATGTTTTATGGAGCCAAGTATCACATACTTGAATATATTTTTGTTCTACTTGTAACTTAATTTTTTTTATTTATTATCAATAGATATATGTTATAAATTTTTTTAATGTTGTTCTTTCATTTGCAGTGATAATGGATATCAATTCACACAACCACTATGGCCCGAAGGAACCGACAGTTCTCACCCTTCAATCTCAGCACATTTCCGAGGGCCTACTGAAGCCCGACGGTGATTTGAACTTTTTCTTTCGCTTTAGGCGGTGCGATAATGATTTTTGGGAATTATTTGAACAGGAAGGGTCTGAGATCCACACACGCGTACTGGATTTGTTATTTCAAATGGGTCTCTATGGTGTGTATAGGTGCGGGAGGTTTTACCCGGACAACCACTTAATAACCGCTTTGGTGGAGAGGTGGCGGCCTGAAACCCATACATTTCACCTGCCTGTTGGTGAAGCAACGGTGACTTTAATGGATGTCGCCTTAATATGGGGTTTGCCGATTGAAGGGGATCCGGTGTGTGGACTTGATCCTACAATGTCTCCAAATGAGTGGGCTAATTACTGTCAGGCGATGTTAGGTTACACGCCAGACATATCCCACATAAAAAGTGGAAAGATTAGAGCTACCTCTTTAGCCGCTCATATGCGATCGCATCCAGTGACGGATGATAGCACAATTGAACATGTCGAGCAATATGCTCGGGCATGTGCTTTATTCTTGATATGCGGTGTGATGTGCCCTGATGCCAGTGGGAATTTGTTACCACTAGTATATTTACAATGTCTGCAAGACATAAAGAAAGTTATTGAATTCAGCTGGGGCAGTGCCGTACTATCTTCTCTATACCGTCACTTGTGCGATGGCGCCTTGGAGTATAAAGAAAACCTCGGTGGCCCAGTTCAACTGTTACAGGTACTTATAAATTTTTTATGATATATTAATGAATCTACCATACGTAACCTTTGTAATTACTCTTTTTTTGTGTTTTCATAATATTTGATAGATTTGGGCATGGTCGCGCATATCTTCTATTGTACCTGTATATAAGAGGAGTAGATTAAATATGCAAGAAATTGAAAGACCTGATCATTTGGGTGGTGGTACACTCCCTGTCCCCCCTTTCGGTGCCCGGTAATATTTACAATGCAAGCCATGTTGTTTTGGTTATTTTATCGTTATTGGTAATATTTACAGTGCACACCCAAATGTAATGCATCTACTGATTAACTAGTAAAATATATGTAACAGGTGGAATATTGATAGCAGTTTCGTGCACACTGGTAGGCGCCAGGTCAAGGTTTTTCGAGAAATATTAGATAAATTGACACATGACCAGGTTCGATTTATTACTTCATTTTAATTATTCTTATATGTATTAATTAAAAACACATGTATGTTTTTTGGTTTTTGGTTGTTGTGTGTCATCAGTTTACATGGGATCCATATGATTGGTCGCAACCGGAAGTACTCCCGGTGCTTCTCGGACAATGTACGGGCTATATGTTCACTGATTTTCTTCTCATTTGTGGAGTTCCATCATCCAGAAAGAGTCTTACGTCAGTTCCGAATGTTGCAAGACATACCTAATCGGATCGACCCTCTTGATGACTGGAAGACGAACGTGCATCAGATTGATCGTAAAGGGCGAAAAAATGCCAACTGGATGGACATACACGCGAAGTATGTTCATCAGTGGAATCAAAGACATGAGTATCTCACGGGAACCCAATATGCAATGAACCCAACGACGACACCAGATTACTATGATTGGTATAACTCGATTACACGTCGTTTTATATCCCCTGTAGATACGCATGACATAATGGGAATAAAAACTGGAGATGCTTCACTGATGCACTACATGGTACGCAACATATATGTAATTCTACAATTAATTTTATATCTATTCAACATGATTGGTGTTTTAATATGCATCTTTTATCTTATTTGTAGATCGAACAGTTGGAACCCATGAAGAGAAATATACAGAATAGAAATACGTTAGACATTGACCAACTTAATAGTCTGTTAGATGAACAGCTCTCATTGTATGAAAATATAGAGCGAACAATTGAGAGACTGTCCCCCGAGCCTCCGCAAATGACGTATACCCAGCCTGTACATCAACAACAGACGCAAAGTCAAGCAGAAAATCAGATGAGAACTAGAAGGCGTCGTTCCCCTGAAGTTCGGATGCCACCACCTGCGAACTTTGCATCAACATCTTCGCGGCCCGAATACCAAACTGAAGGACATATGTCGGATGTATATAGGCCTTCAATGAGTACACCACCGTATACTCCGACACCCTACCATCCATTAATGTCCACTCACTCGCCATTTCCTAGTATGAACGTTGACCTCGGAGCAGGAGACACGAGCAATATGCCAAACTACGACTATGTCCGTCCTACTCCGATTCAATTCCAGTATTCAGATGTGGCTACTTTCCGGAATGTACCAGACCACTCTACGTCATCCTCCAGCAGAATGACAATTCATTTGACACCAACCTCGGAGGAAGATGACGTCGAAGAAGACATACAGCCACAACCACCCGTTGTCAACACAAGAGGTAGACGAGATGGAACTCGAAGGAGACAACAAGAAATATCAGGAAATGTCGGGCAAGGTGAAGGAAGAGGTCGCCGAACTAGAAGAAATCGAGGTTGTGGTATAAGAGGTCATTTGTAATAGGTGTGAATATAGATCATAACAAACAAACAATTATTTTTATTTACTGATCTGAAAAAAAAAAAGTGACTTTATACCCATGACACATTCATTACAATGAAATTTTAGTTGCAATTTTCATAATTTTGCATCTAATTTTGATATTCTTTTTCATATTTGTTTTCAAGTGAATTTGAATTTTCTTTATTTATGTATTATTTTCTATGTTTACTTATAATTTATAGTATATACATAACAAAAAGAAATTTTTCGCGAAGATGTACTTTTTTTAATTTCAATATTTTATTTTAGCATTTCATTTTCGCTCCAAATTAATTAACTGCATAATTGTTACACATTCTATACAAGTCGTCCATTAATAAAACAGCACACCACAATTAATTTAAAATCCAAACTATTTATTATTTTGTATCATTTACATCTATTAACCAAATTTTTTAAAAAATTAAATAAATTTGCATAATGAACATTCCAACCCAAAGTTTTGTGCCAATTAATAATAATACATAAATATATATATATATGAAATTTAAAAAAAATTACAATAAACCTCACCTTTAAAAAACGTCATCTAAGGTTTTTAGTTATATATATATATTATATATTATATATACACATATATATATATATTTATTTATAAAATATATATTTATAAATAATAATATATATAAATTTATATATATTATTAATTTAAAAGATATGAATTAATAAAAAAATTTATTATTTAATTTAATAAATATTTCTATATATTATTATTACATATATTATTATTATTATATATATTTTTTTATATATTCACTTAATAAATTTAAAAAATATATATATATATATACATATTTGAAATATATATATATATATTACAGGTTATATATATATATATGTATACATATATATATATATATATATGTATATATATATGTCAGTATCTATATATATATATATATATATGCATGTATATCATATATATATGATGTATGTGTATATGTAGATACATAATAAATGAAAGAGAATCGTCACCTCCGGTGACGTTTTTTTGAAATAACGTCACCGGCGGTGACGTTTTACCTATTTTTAAAAACTGTTCGGAAACATGCCTATTTCGTAAATTTTTTTTTTTTTTTTTTTTGTATTATTTTGAAAAAAAACCCCAATCCAATGAGATTTGGTGGTGTAATAATGGAAATGGGAATGGGAAGGGAAGCATTTGGGTTTGCCTGCTGATGCTGCTGCAGAATCATATTTAGATGGTCCAGATTTGAGGGGGTAATCATGCCTTCCAAATATTAGTCGGCTCCACTTCTATCTATTTATCTATTACTAGTCCCGATTTGAAACAAAGTAGAACTTCCCATATAAACATGAGTGGAGTTTGAAACTTTCAAATCAAAACTTACATGAAATTCTATATGAAAACTTTTAAGAATCGTATTGTCACAACCAAGGTACATAAATTAAATATAATAAAAAGTATTGTGCATATACACTAGGTATACCCAAGTGAGCTGCCTTGCTGCCATATATGTCTTTTTAGAGCGCCATATATAAGAATACCTTTCAAATACAATAAATCTTGTTGATAAAGCCATGTTATAATGGAAAGATAACAATCCAAAAGCATTCGACCCCTTGAACAATGAAACAAATTAGTCCAGTCCAGCATAGGATAGGGTACACACTGATCAGGAATTGATATAGGTGACAATTCAGTCCACTAACAGTGCATAGTGTCTGACTTTAAGCCTTTATAATCCCGTGATAACCCTAAATACTTGACACGCAATTCACAAGGGGAAAACCCACGAGTTGCAACATTTATTCCAATGATGAAGATGGTGGATTTAGCCTATCTAATTGTCAATCCCAACTGAGCTTCAAACAAACTAGCATTTCATGAGCCTACTTATTAACCAGATATCCCTAAAAAACATCAGGTCATTGGCTAAAGCGTGGTGGGTAATGCCCAGGTCCTTACATTTGGATCAAAGTTAAATTCTCAGTTCAATTTTCTGTTCAACGAACGGGAAAGGAACTCCATACAGATTAAAACTAGTAGGAGTGATACCCATTCCCCTTGTCTCAAGCCACATTGCCTTTGATGAACCCAAACAATTCACCATTCATAAAAATAAAGAAGAATGTCATACAAAATACACTTTATGATCCAAGCAATGAATTGAGCAGAAAAATCCATCCCCTCAAACACATTGAGCAAAAAGTCGTACGAAACATACTCGTATGCCTTACGAATATTTACTTTCAAAGTGCATCTTGGTGAGGTCTTAGCCCTATTATATTGTCATATGAAACTCTAAGCAAGATACATACTATTTTTTTGTCGACCTTCCATTAATAAAATATGATTGATTTGGGTTACTTAGAGTTTCAAGGGCAAATGCAAACTTCGAACTAAGAATTCTAAAATGACTTTATAATACATATTGTAACGTGCAATGGGACAATAATAATTAACTGAAGAGCAAAGGGGTACCTATAGGATCAAAGTGATGGTCGTCTGATTTACTTGCTTCAAGAGTATCCTATACACACAAAATTCATTCACTGCCGCTATGAAGTCTGATCTGATAACTCCTAGGCTTTCTAAAAAAGGGGCAGAAAATCCATCAACCCCAGAAACTTTATCATCATCATTAAACAAGTCGCACATCACCTTTGTATCAGTGATTGGGACAACGAGGGTAGCCTGTTGATCCACGCCCAACGTAGGATCGTAACAAGGATCTCTTAGTCCATTGGTAAGCACTGTTGGTAGTCCCATATAAATTGGTGTAACAGAAGATAAATTATTGACCTCCTCATATGAGTGTGTAAGTTCCCTGTCATCTTTTTAATTAAACGATGTGATTATTATTCACATTACATTTCACTAAGCAGTGGAAGAATTTAGTAGTCTTTTTCGAATTAATCAAGTATGAGCACTTGGCCTTTTATGCATAAAATTGGCTTTCGGTTTTCTTAAGAAATAATGAATTTTTTTCCTAAGTTCATCAACCTTAAAAAGCAACTTGCAGGGGGGATGAGCAGAAATTGAACTTGGGTGAGTTTAAGAGCTTCTTTCGCGGCTTTTGCTCTAGCCAAAATATGTCCAAAGTGTTTGTGGTTCAAGGCTTTCAAAATTGCTTTAGATTCTTCATTTTTCTGTACACAAAAAATTGTTGTGTCCTGTCAATGACTTGTCCCCAAATCTTAGAAATGACATGGTGGAAATCAGGGTGGCTCATCCATTTATTAAAAAACTTGAATGACTTAGGTTTCCTCAAATTAGAAGTGGGTTATTGAATTAAGATGATCCCAAGAGAGTAATCAAAAAGCGGTTTTAGAGGGGGGATTTTAACTAAACAAAAAAGTCGGGAAAATTTCTAAGCATCACTAATCAACACCTGACAACATCCATCAAAGGGGTTATCATCAATACCAAGAGCTAAGCAATAGTCCTCGAAATCTTGACTGTCATACTAATCCACCTCCAAACCCCCAAATTTCTCCTCAAGTCATTTTACCAATTTGAAATTTCCATAATATTTCACCCATATGAGGGGCCTACAACCAAGTCCCTCAGCTCTCTCCATAAATTACTACAATTACAATGGAATAAAGACACACAAAAGTAATATAAAAAATTGGTGTAATATGCAAAATTGTTTAGGTTACCCTTGATAAAACTGGGCAGCATATAGCTTGCGGTGACATTGCCAAGCAGGCAACTTCAAGCTTCAACGGTTGCTACATAAGAAGAATACGAGCCTGGCATTTTCTACAAAATTACTAGTATGATCTTATCACAAAAACTTGCTCCACAAGATAAAATTAAGTTTATCAAGATTGAGTTTAGTTTCCAAAAGGCACATCAAGTTAATATTGTACTCTTTGATGAGGTTTTTAACCTCATATTGTTTAGGGGCTTGTTAAAACCCTTAATATTCCAAGCTGCTATAATCATAACTGAGTGGGGAGTGGGAAACCCCTAGAATGCCACATATCATTAGCACACGAAGCCCAGTGTCCTTTACCCTTGTTGGAAGCCAACGAAGTAATTCCAACAGATCACAGGCTGCAAGGCAGTTTTTCAGACTGGTGCCAATTGGGTCTGAATGCTTCTCACACGGTTATGTCTCCCTCTCTTTCGGTAACTGGAATGAAGGGTGGTTCAGTCTCAATTTGCTTAGGCTTGGCAGTGGACGTGGACATGTCATTATTCATAGGATTTCTAGGAGGTTGGACTTCTTAGGCCAAACCGACTTCCAAAGGATGGCTCGAATTAGACATTCTTGATGGCTCGACAAGGTGCTACCTTGAAACTGTAGTAGTATACGTCTGGGATGTCAATGGAGGGATGGATGTCCAGCTAAAGAAAACGTAAAAGTCAACAAGACATAGTTGAGGTACCTAGCAGGATCCGAGTTACCAGTCTTGATTCTAAGCTTTTTCAGGGGACACTTCCTAGATTCGTGTTCGAACAATTTGCAAACACTACATTACGATGGGATGCTGACAAATTTATAATTTGTTATGAGAAATTATTTTAAAATGCATGAAAGTATTAAATTGTCTCATTCATGAAATATTACAATCCAAAGATTTCAAAATACTTGATGATACACAAAATTATTTGTCAAACAATTATTAGGGTTATCATCATCACAAATTAGAATCTAAATGCTCTTAGTAACTCTTGAGATGGGCACGTTAAGAGTCTGTGAGTTAACACCAGTTACTTCAATAATAGTCCAATATGAGATAAAATTTGTCTTTAGCTTTTGTTAATCGTCATGGCATATGAAACAATCAAAGGGAATTTACGCCTTTGAAACCTAAATGAAATTCTCAAGAGGGAAAATGCTCCTTTTTAGAAGAAGCGGTTCAAAATCTCTAATAAAGTTAATGATATTCTTGAAATCAACAAAATACATTTGATATTATTCCAGTCATAATTGATAGTATATTAAAAGTCATAGTTTAATAGTAAGACACTTTAGGCTAATTTGTGTTTCTATCCTAAGTTTAACCAAGTTGTTGCAGCATTACCAATCACACTTTTCTCCTCAATTTAGTATCAATCCAACCAGATAGCAACTACCAAAATGTATTTTACTTGGCTTGCCATTTTTTAAATTAATTAAATAATTATCAAATAAATTAAGGCAAGCCTTCATGATTGTAATCCTAGTCATAATATAAGTTCTGCTTAGTTTGGTGTGTTTATATGTATATATAGACACGGTAGTCTTTGTATCTGTAAACCCATTTTTATATATTTTACTTTCTTCTCAACCTATTTTAAATATTTCTTTTCCATTCATCTCTTTTTCGTACTGTCTCTACCCACCGACTATTTTCTAAATTTGGGATGTTTCTACACTTTTAGAGAAACCATAGTCTATGGGTGGGAAGAGTTATGGTTAAGATACATTATCTACCTATTCAACTCCACGAATATTCAACTAATGATTTCATGTCTTATGAAATTAAAATTTATAATCATAGAATAAAAGTTTTGAAAAATCATGTTATAAACAAGAAAACATATACATATATACGAGAAAATATAACACTTTTTGCAGGAGAATCAACTGCCAATTTATTAAAATCATAAATAAAGAATATACAAAAATTTTAGAGAAAATCAACACAAGAAAGCAAAATTGTCACCAGGATACACACACACACACATATAAATATATATACACACACACATTCATCTGAACAACCAAATACAGAATTAAGAGATTATACATAGATGCAACAAATATTATTCAAAATACTGTATATAATATATATATATATATACACACACACATACAGGTCACCCTAAAAGTAACAGCATCATTTTTTCCGCCTAAATTGATTTCTAATCGTGAAAATGTCTAATTTTTTAATAAAAAGAAAGTCAGTCAATTATAATGTTATAAATAATATTCCTTTTGTATTCATTAAACCAGATAAATATTTTCATAAACAATAAATTATGAAGATAACAATATAAAATTTTTGCAAAACTTCTATTTATAATTATAATCTTTTTATATTAAAAGATTTTATTTTCTTTGAATCATGATCTTCATATACTTCTTGACACAATTGTATATTTTTTTATTGATTCTAATATTAAAAAAATATGGGCTCCTTGATTACGTGGACAGTTGGATGACGAAGAAATCAATATCAAATTATTCAACGTGAAATTACAGCTAACTAATAAAAAGTAATGTTATGCAGCTATAACACACCATCCAAAAGATCTGCATAACAAATTAATTCAAAAATTAGCTAATATTTTTATATTAAAATTTATTATTTTAATTTATCATAATCTAAATTTTATAATTTGTGAAATGCTACCATTTATTTATTTTTTAATTATTTTTTATTATTTCTTGATATTATAATTTATTTTTCTATTTTATCAAAAATATTTCTTATTTTTCAATTTAAAATTATTATCATTTTCAAATTTTATTTTTCATAAATTATTATTCTTTTCCTAATTTTATAATTTATTGAATATTAAGAACTAAAATAAAATAAGAAAGAAAAAATAAAAACTTTTTACCTTAAATAAACAAAGAAATCTATTAGCCAAAAAAAATAAAAAATAAAAGTTTGATCGGTGGTTCTTCCAAGATTCTTGGCGTATTTCGTCCCTACTTGTGGAATTAATAAGGAGTCTTATCTTTTATTAGAATTTAATAAAAGAGAAATCATAATGAAGATATATTTGTTAGACACACTAATTAAGATTTATCTTTCGAAAAGAAGAAATTTGATCACATGATCAATTCTACAACAAAAACACACATATACTTCAAAGGAAACTAATTCTTAATCCTGAACAAATATATATATATATATATACACACACACACAAGACCACCCTCACAAATATTCATGGCCACCAACAATAGCATTCTAAGTATATTCAAATAATACAACATAAATTTTATATACATACAAATAGTGGTAGTCTATAGGATGTTTCAAATTAATTATATCATTTTTTCCACATATGAAATAAAAATAACCAAATTTAGTAAACAAGTTACGACGGAAAAAGGCTATAAATTTTATTTATATAAGTAATGATATATATATATATATATATATATATATATATATATATTAGAGTCAATAAAAACTAATAAGTATAACAATGTCAAAAAATATATGAAAATCATGATTCAAATAAAATCAAATCTTTTAATATAAAAGATTATGATTTTAAATAGAAGTTTGGCGAAACTTTTGTAGTGTAATCTTCATAATTTATTGTTTATGGAATTTATTTGGTTTAATGAATGTAAAAAAGAATATTATTTGTAACATTACAATTGTGCTAACTTTTTTTTTTTTTTTTTTTTTCTGAAAATTAAGCATTTTCCAGATTTAGAAATCAATTTAAGCGGAAAAATTTGGTGCTGGTTGTTTTTAATTATTAAATATAAAATATTTTTTCTGAAGTTAACCGTTATATATTTTAAATTTAACTAAAATAATTAAGTAGATATGAACATATCATTCTTTATATATCCAAGTAAGAAATCAATCTTATAAGATTATGTATATGTTTTGATATTTGCCAATCTAAAGACATAAAAAAAATACAAAAATAAATATCCTATAGCGGTGATTTTTTTGTTCTGTACTAATATTTTTGTTCAAAAAATTGACATTTGCGTGTATAATGAAATTGAAGAATATGATTATAATTTTTAATTATTTGACAATACTAGCTATTTTTTAATATTATAATGTTAATGTATATTTATTTATTTATTTTATCATATATATTGTTTCAGCATAAACTTGTTTTGTTGAAACAATTTATTTTATCAGTGAATTTTTGAAAGAAATTTTAATCTTCTAGATATATTTCACTAAAAATTCTTCTAAAGTATGTGAATATATATATATATATATATATATATATATATATAAATTTTTTTGTCAAACATATAAATTTTACTATGATCACAAAATAAAAATATTTTTTAAACCAATATATTTTCACAATTCTAAAAACTATTATGTAATTTTTTTATTTGTTTACTGTAAATATACATATTTTTATTGTGCTGAAAATATTATATTTACTTATTTTTTAAAATATAATAAATTCATATATATATATATATATATGTGGGGATGGGGCGGGGCGAGGTTAATAAAATTATCGTATCATATTAATAAGGCTTTATTACATAAATATTCACGACCTTATAGTCAATTATCACGTACAACATGAGTTTTAAAACATAACATAAAAGTAAACGACCTTAACAATTTTTTCAATTAGGTGCATACGGATTGAAATCGGGCTCCCCTTGCTGACGTGGAACCCTAATTGCTGATATGTTAAAGGACATGAAATTAATGTTGTTGTTGTTTTTTTTTTTTTTTTTAAATTTACCCAGTCATCAACAAATTATGCGGAAGAAAAAGGAGTCTCCGCCGGGCGGACAATCTCCAGGAAACCTGAGGAGACATGCCACCGGAAGCACCATCTTGATGCTGCCCGTGAGTGCGGGCCCGCCATCTGAGACGGCCCAAATGTGGCCTTTCGCCACCGATAACAACCTCATGCCGAGGTTTAATTACCCAGGAAATATTGGATTTCAAAGTGGAAGAGAAACCCACTTCCACCGCCGCAGCATCTGGGATAGGAGTGTCGGTGGAGTCGTCGAATTTGAGAGTGCTAGCAGCTCTAAATGCGGACTCCTCAACTGGTTTGAATATGAATTCCGATAAACTGGAGCAGCACCAGCAACCTCAAGCTTCAGACAGTGAAGATGACGGCGGCGATGCCTCTCAGTAATAATTCGTGCATGGATGAAAATCAGAGGTAATTAGATTAATTAAGATGAATCATTATCCCAGTATCTTTTCATTACAATAATATTCATATAAGATGAATCAATAATAATGACGATTCTCGTTCATGGGTTTCACACAATTTGCTCAGCTTCGTCTCCCTTTCCTCATTCGCAATTTGCTTCGTCTCCCTTCCCGCATTTGCTATTTGCTTAGCTTCATCTCCCTTCCCCATTTGCGATTTGCTCAGATTCGTGTTTTCTTCCTCGCACGATTTGCTCATATCCCTCTTCTTCCCTTGTTTTGGTACTCTTTTTTGAGAGTTTAGGGATTTAATTTTCACGAATCATAAAATGACGTCATTTTCTAATGACTGGGTAAATTAAAAAAAAACAATTACATGTCCATTAAGACATCAGCAATTTCGGCTCATGTAATGAAGGAGAGCCCGATTTCAACCCGTATGCACCTTATTGAAAAAATTATTAAGGTCGTGTACTTTAATGTTATGTTTATAAAGACGTGTTACAATTGATAATTGGCTAAAAAATCATGAATTTTACGTAATTAAGCCTATTAATAATTATAATAATTTGCACCACTGGCTAACTATAGAACATACTTTGATTAAAAAATAAAAGAGAGGAAAGAAATACATATGTTGTTATATAATACTTAAATTTCATAATGTTATATAACTAAATTAAATTAGAAAAATTCACACATTATTTGTGTATGGCACGGGAGCTTAACTAGTTACATATATATATATATATATATATATATATAATTAACTTATTAATTAATGAGAGAACTTGCTAGTTTATTCTTCTTGATGGCCATTGACTGTTCTTGAATTGCTTTGGACCCTTTTCCCTGTGCCTTCAAGTTGTGAATAAACTCCATCAACACACGTTTATTCTTGAACACATTTCCCTTCGCCTTCATGTACATTTCATGGTACGCATGTCTGTCAATTTTTCTGGCATCTCGGTAGCCATGCAGAAGGCGGCGCAACACCCTGATCCGACGTACCCACAACAGCTTCGATGGCAGCCTTGCTTCTTTTGTCCCCTTTCGCTTCCCATATCCGGAGTGCCTGCCCTTTCTCCTCGCTTCCATGGCTTTCCGGGCATGCGATCTCGAGTGGAGCGTCGAGGGCTTCTTGAGGATGAAACCATCTTGTATGAGCTTCCTCACATTCAATCCTTCCATGGAACATAGATGATTTTGTATCTTAATATATTGGGACATATTAACATGCTTTACAATAAGATTACATAGAATTAAAATATTTAACCAGATAAAACTTGTGTCAAACCGTCTCACCTAATATACTTTTGTAAGACGGAGCTCAACTTTTTTTTTTTTTTTTTCAAAATTTCAGGTCACTTATTATTTTAATTTTTTAATATAGTGACATCATTATGACACTTTTACCATTTTCATATTACCCAAAATCAGATCAAATGTGATAAAAAGTATCACATGAGCAACAGTCATGTTACTAAAGTAATTGAAAGATTAAAATCCTTAAATTTTTCGGATATAAATTGAACAGTAATTATGACTAAATTCTCAAAATAAAAAAAATAAAATAATATAATTGTAAATAAAAAATAAAAAAATATGACTAAATTCAATATTGCTTAAAAATTATAGAAATTTTACCGATCCTTGGTCAAACCTAAGTAACTTATACATCATTTGTATTATAAATAAAAAATAAAATATGTTATAATGTTGAGTTAATCAATATTTAAGAAAATCTAAAATAATTTATTAATTTACTGATAAATACATATAAAAATATAATTTTGTATAAAAATATATATTTCTTCCATTCTAAAATAAGAGTCTAATTTCTATAGTAAATTGATTAATTGTAAAAATTAAATTATTTATTAATAAAAATTTACTAATAATTAATATTTATTACAGTCCAAATCTAATATACAATAAATATTAAAATCCTACCCAAATAATTGACAAAAAAAAATCATGTTCGCATCTAATATCTCCTTTTAACATATGAAATATGTGGGTAAGATTAAAAAATATGAAAAGAAGATTAATTTAATATATTATATATAAAAACATACTAAAAACAAAGCAATATTTGTATTTCAACAAAAGAAAAAAATAATATCAAAAGAATAAATAAATAAAATTCAGCTGATTAAAATAGTTGACACATCATTGTCCAAAAAATTTATTCGAATTTTAGAAGCTGAAAACTAAAACAAAAAAATAATATTTAAATTATTTGATTATGATATTAGCCTAGAAAATATAAATGATGTGAAATAAAAAATAGAAAGAGATGAGATAAGAAGGAAAAGGGAAGTTACTAGAATTGGCGATGGAGATAGGAAGGGTATGATTAGGGTCGAGCCACACCTTTGCTTGGCCACAGTTGAGAATGCTACCTGCTAACCTCTTTTGCAGCCTCACCGACACCATCTTTAATTTCCCCCCTCTTTCTGACCCACTTCCCTTTTTGCTTTATAAAGATCATGAGATTCTCTTTGTCTTGCTTACCCCTTTCTTTTTATAGACCCCAAAATGTTCATCTCACCTCCTTGATTACTATATTTTATTTTATCTTTTATTTAAAAATAATAACATATATTATGTTACATGTGTTACTAAAAGAATTTTAACTACTAATAATTTATTGTCCGCCGTTAACTCCCAACATTAATAAAAATAGAATTTCAACACCAGATGAAATTCTTACATATTGTGAAAATTTATTTGTGGGATGAATTGTGTAGGTGGATTCTGACATGTTATCAGAATATGCTACTAATCAATACAAAGTCAAATTAAATAACTAGCATAGAACCCAGAAGTTTATGGGATATTAAAATAAATTATAATAAAATAAAATTCTGATATACAATAATATCAGATTAGTGAGCACGCTAACTTATTACGACAATCTCTCTAACTATATCAACACATTTTTTTCATTATAATTACATATAACACTGAATTAAATTATATAAAGAGATTTTTTTTGTTATTCATGTCATTTCAATTACTAATAAATCTTAATAAATTACATTATTAACTTATCATGTTATACATATTAATTACTATTAATATGAATTAATGTTTTCATATGTAATGTTACATTAATTTATTTTTGTAATAACATGAAAATCAAGAATGATATATAATTTTTTATTTTTATAGGTATTCAATTATTCTTCTACCAATTAATTTTGTTTTATTATTTTTGTAGATTCCTTAAAGGAAACATATCCATGTTTAATAGCATGGTCATATTAAATTATTAAAAAAAAAAAAAAAAAAAAAAAGACAGTCATATTTCTTGGTACCCAAGTTTGTTTTTTTGTTTGGAGGAATCTTGGCACCCAAGTTGGAATACGTGTTGTTGGTCAACTATCTATTACATCTAAATATACAATAAAAGGTGAAACATTTTTTGATATAGATCAATTTGTTCTCAACTCTTTCTAGAAATTTTAGTTTTAAGAATTATATAATGAAATGTATGATCATGTAATTGAAGCTCAGAGCAATTCTAATACCTAACCAATTATATATTGTCATATCTAGGGTTAAGAGAATAAAACTTTTGTAGGTTGTTCATTTTAGTTTATTTTGAAAAAATAGATAATTTGTATTTTAACCTAACAAGGATATATAATTTTAATTTATATTATAATAACTATAATTAATATAGGTTTAATTACATAATAATTTACGATTTTTGGGTCAATTATTAGTTGCAACTCTTCCTTTCAAACATAAAAAAACGCACAACTTTAAAAAAAAATTAAATTCAATGCATGTGTGTCAATTTCAAACTTCATTTGCTAACACACAAGTAGAAAATTGTACGCATTTTTAATTGATAAAATTATATTTTTAATATAATTAATTCTTGTGTATACTATATTTTCTACTTATTTAATCTTTCGACGAAAACTACTTCTTGACCCACCAAAACAAAGAGGACACGATTGTTGGGAAGAATTCATGGACTGAAGAGGCATAATTTATTAATAATTAAGCCCATAATGGAAATCAAGGTAAGAAAAAAAGGAGAGAAAGGCATGGCATGAAGACTATTATTCAATTTTGGTGGCATTCAGGCGGCGGGAGGACATTTGGAGAAGAGGCAATTGGCGTGGAGAGAAAAGAGAGATCAGCGGTAATTTCCGGACCTGGCAAGCCAATTGTCGTCAGCTTTTTTAGTTTTTTGATCCATTTTTTCTTTTATGCTATTGTTAACTTAGGATTATGTATTCTGAATTGATGATGTGTAACAAAATTTTTTATTTCGGTTTTAGAAGATGTTTAAATCCTATTTCGATATTATATGATTTAATTTTTGTGACACCTTATCGATTTAATATGTACGAATTTATCACGTTGATTGTTTGAATTGGATAATATATATATATATATATATATATATATATATATATATATATATATATATTGTTAATTGTTATTGATCAACTCAATTGATAATTTATATATTTAGTGCTAGGGTTTAAATTGTAATCCGTAATTGTTGTGATATTGAACTCATTTGTAGCAACTAATAATAAAAATTATTAGAATTAACGTTATTTATGATTAATTGAATCGAGCGTGTGAATTCAATAACCTTCTGGCCCTATTATCCTAATTGATAATGTGTTTAACCGAATTAAATTCATAGAGCGTATTTTGAACTGTTTGATTAAATATGTTAATTAGAGAGCGTATTCTAATTAATTACACTTAAGGGATAAAACAAATTAATAGAGCGTGTTGTTGGTTTAGGGGTATAAATTCCACCATTAGATTGATAAGGTGTTACACAATCACAAAATTTGGAATAGGGAGAAAACTGAATTGTAAACTGGAATTGTTATTATATATTGGTGTCTGTTTTTCAATTGCTCGCTTAGTTTCATTTTAATCGATTATATTGAAATTTTATTAATTTAGTAAACAAGTCAACCAAACCCCCCTCTTTTTATTTGTGCTCGTGAATCAACATAGAAAAAGCACACAAATAATTCAATCGTTTTCGGTGGGATCGACCCTTACTTCCCACACCACAAAATAGTAAAGGAAAGCGAGGTAAATAAATTAATTAATTTTGACGTACCCCGAAGCACGATCACTGACGTGGAGCCTAAAATTTAAATTTTAGATCACACTGCTAACATTTGGCAATTTTTTTTAATTACGATATTTTGATCAATTATCATATGTAACATATCTTTTTAAATATTATACAAATAAAGCATCTTTTTTTTTTTTTTTCAACTGATCGATGCGCGTATGCTAATTTAGGCTACAATTGCTTATTAGGTATAACCCACATTGCTATAGATATTAAATAAATAATTTTTTAAAATTATATTTTTAAAATTATATCTGACTAAAACAATTTTAATTTTTTAATATACAAAATAAGTGGAATTTTGTTTCCAATATATGAATAAATAACCACTGCTCTCAGGTGAATTTTTTTTTAATTCTTTATACATGCTAACAGATGTTTTAATTTTCTTTTTTTTTTCTTGCTTAATATGATATTTTTGTTTGGGTTAATACCAAATTGATGCATATTATATGATATTATTTTATATTTAATAATAATTTAATTTTAATATAATATAATATGTTTTAAGAAGACGTAAGACTACTAAAAACGAATCTCAAAAGTTGATAGTGGTGGTTGCTTATATGATGAAATAGAAGCAAAATTGTCATCATCTTCTATAAAAAGCACGTTTCAATTAGTTTGAATTTTTAAACTAAAAATAAAAAAACTAACTTATTTAGTGTGTATTGAAGTGGGGCCAAAAAAATTTGGGGTAAATGTAAAAATAATTGAAGCCCGAAATTAGCCCATATGAATAAGTTGAAAATAATCAAAAGATGGTATATTTTTTATGTAATTTTTTAATAGATATGTTGTGAATGATAATTGATATAAAACTAATGAATTTTCATGTAATATAAAAAAAAATGCTTTTGTCACGTGTATAGTAGTGGACCCAAAATATGACTTTGGACTCCATATCATCAATTATAACTTGAAATTGGCCCACATATATTGAATTGAAATAATTAAGAAAACAATTTAAAAAATTATATTGTAATTAATGAAGAATTTGTATTTAATTAAACCTAGAAAAATATTTGTCATAGGTTTTAGATAAGTCTCATGTAATACATGGGAGATGCCTAATTAGCCAGCAATAGAATATCGAAATGGGCAGTGAATGTTAGTAACTATTTTTAATATTGTTTATTATTTAATTATATTGAGTTCGGTAAAAAATGGGAAAATGTATACTATATGGTTATGCTATTATCAAATTGAATCCCATTTGCACTATCATCTTAATAACATGATCGATATACAAACGGAAAAGAAAGTTAGATTGACCAATTTTAGGCAGAATTCATGCATAATCTTTGAAGTCTGCATCAAATTGAAGTTTCGTAGCCCAGAAAACGGCGGCAGATTAGGCCCATAACACTCCAGTTTAGTTGGTCAACAGAGTTCACTCAAGGTTTAAAATATCTCCCACCTTTTCTAATATTTTTATTATTAGAATCAAATTTTCAAATTTTCAAATTGGGGCTTAATATTATTTCTCAATTTAAGATCTACCATTAAAAAATGATTCGCAATTTAAAATTATTTGTAGTAGTGTTTTTTTGTCTTTTATATTTGATTTTTTTATAATTGTAATAGACTTCAAAACGGTAGATTGCAATGGTAGATATGATAATTGTTATTGTGTTTGTGTTTTATTTGTCGACGTATTTGTTTTTTAAGTATTCCAAAAAGTTCTCTGTGTTCATCTTCCTAATTTTTTTTTGAACGTTGCAAATGAGTGGGGATGAAAGAGGAGAAGTAAAGAAGAAGAAATAATATCATTAATTTTATTTTTAATGTTTAAGTAATGAATTGAAAATTAAATTTGGAGCGGATCTTAAATTGAGTTTTGAATTGAAAAGTTTTAAAATTTAAATTTGATTTAAGTTAAATTAGAAGCACTAAAATTCTTGGTGAAAATAAATTATGTGTATTTTTCAGTAGAAACGTCATGTCGGTTGAAGTTGTCATAGGGAATTAGGGGTTTTATTTCTGGTGAATAAGCCAAATCAAAATTCCGTATTTTCTTCAGAATATTTCGATAAATTCCGTATATTACACCAGTGATTGATGATAGAGACACATCAAAAGCTACTTTCAGTCCTTGAGGCGTCACCCCCGAGTCAAACAAAAACATCAAATCTTTTTTCCCAGATCCGATTGAATCATCGAACATTATCTCGACTTTCAGATTTTTTCGCCCTACTGATCATTCGAAGAGCAAAGACGTGAAGTTCGAGCAATTCAATGGCAGAAGCCAAGCTCTTTGAACTTAACAATGGCACCATGCGACTCACGGTCTCCAATTTTGGGTGTACCATCACCTCTTTGTGTGTACCAGACAAAGAAGGTAAATTCAGTTTTCAGTTCGTATAAAGATGCATTTTTAGTTACTTATTTGTATTTTTTATCCATCTCCAAGTTTAAGTGTTTCTTTATTGATGTTATATGTTTGGATTTTGAAGGGAAACTGGCTGATGTCGTTCTTGGATTTGATACTCTTGAGCCATACCAGGTCACTGACCTTTGTTGTTTTTTCTTAATGCCAAATATTGTTGGAAATTCCTTTCATTTTATTCATGATTTTTGTTTCTTTATGGAAAAATTGATCTTTACTTGTTCTGATGAAATAATTAATTTACCCATTTGTTCTGTGTTTGATGATCGTCTTTTTTTTTTTTGGCTCCAAATTGTTTTTGTGCAGAAAGGTGCTGCTCCTTATTTTGGCTGTATAGTGGGTCGTGTGGCAAACAGGATAAAAGATGGGAAATTTACACTCAATGGAGTTAAGTACTCATTGCCTATTAACAAGCCACCTAACAGTCTCCATGGTATATTCAACTAAATTTCCTCTAGAATTGTATGCATGCTCATGTCTTGTTAGCAACTGAGATTTCCTAAATGTGCTTGTTTACTGAGCCTTACGGATATTTACGATCCAAACTTCATAGCCAAGTTCATGATATTACTGGGAGTAGTTAGGTGTCTCCTTTTCACTGTACGCGAACTTTGATTCTAATGTCAATTTGCCTTTACATGTATATTTTTTTTTGCACTAAAGATTAAGGTTTGGTTTATGAAGAAAATCAAAGCATGTCTCTTCTTTAGTTGATATTAGGCTTAAATAATATAGTTAGTTGGTTATTGCTTATGCAAAGCGAAAGGGAGAACATGCAACTTTATTGGATATGGATATATCTGTACGCATTCATATGTTCATTGTTGAAGTTTGTACATTGATGAAGTTTGTACGAGGGAAGAACAATAGAAAAACCAAAATGAACAGCCTGCCAAGTCACCTAAATGTTGTGATTGGTCAATCTTCCATTTGCCTTCTAACTAAGTGTTAACGAATTATGAGTTTGGTATTTCAACTTCTTAGGAGAGCTCAAAACTAAGGATATTCTACTGAAGCAGTTCAGTTTTCGAACTTTTCATTCTTTGAGACAACGTATTCTGACCTACTTCATATCCTTCAGGTGTGTGTGTGTGTGGTGTTCTATTTTACAATTGAATCTTAAGGGGCTATCATGCCCTACAACAATGAATGAATGGAACAGTTCAGTCTGCTACTTTTGCCCCTTCTTTGAGACAATGGCTTTCTAATCTATCTCATAACCTTCTGATGTGCGTGTTCTGTTGTAATTTATAAATAAATCATACAGGACATTTTATCTTATGAATTAATCTTGAGTGTCATTCCCTATCTTTTCGCGGTAACTTGGCCTGCAAAACTGCTTAAATGATTCCTCCCTTAATGTTTGCGAAAATAGAGTTGACCTTTTCTTCCAGCACAATTGCCTTGCTATTAAATGTATCTCACTTTACCACTAATCATACAAAGTTTTACCTTTTGTATTGTTCCAGGATTTACCAGGAATTATATGTGATTTCTTTTATATCTCATGTCTTTCTCTGTCTTATTCTCGCTAATTCTTTTTCCTCATTTTTCATTATAAATGCAGTTATTCTACAAACTGAGCTTAATTCTTTTTTATATAAAATGCCAAATAATTTCCACCGTTAGGTTCATATGGAAATGAAAATATATTATGATTAGTATTAGATTTAATGAGAAAATAGGAGATAATGTTTTGTATATGTGTTTCCAGGGAATTATTGGTTTAATATGTTATATTTTCTTGGGTTGCATTTGGATGGAAGAGTTGAATTTGATGAGAATCCTAACAAACAGCCAAAAAGAGGCATACTGGAAGTGGGGGCAAGTTCCATGGTTTTGTTATTTTGGATCTAAAATCCATAGCCTTAATTCATAAATTCGAAGCCACTTAAAAATATGAGGAAAGAACAAAGAAAGGTCTGCAGTCTTAATACTTGAACAGATATTTAAAATAAATTAATGTGAAATCGGGCACTCCGAACTCCCCTATCTATGTTTTCTTTTTTCCTCCCCCTTCCTCCATCCCAACCCACCCTACTCCCTTTGTAATTCCTCTTTTTGATCCATGTCCTCTGAAGGTGGGTTTAAGGGCTTTGACAAGGTCATCTGGGAAGTTGCTGAACATACACAGGGGGACACTCCAATGATTACTTTCAAGTATAACAGTCATGATGGGGAAGAAGGTATGTAATCCATTTCCACATATGACAGTGGAATACAAGAAATAACACAATCTCTTCTCCTCATACACCTACTCCTTGTATCATCTGTAATGCAGGCTATCCAGGTGACGTTTCTTTCACCGCAACCTATTCCCTCACTTCAAAGACCACAATGCGACTCGACATGGAAGGTGTGCCTGAGAACAAGCCAACACCAATCAGCTTAGCACAACACACCTATTGGAATCTAGCTGGCCATAACTCCGGAACAGTTCTCGACCACACAATTCAGATTTGGGCGAATCACATCACACCCGTAGATCACAACATTGTTACAACTGGCGAGATCATGCCCGTTAAAGGCACACCGTTTGATTTCACTACAGAGAACAAGATTGGTAGTCGTATCCATGAGGTTGGTATCGGCTACGACCACAATTATGTTCTTGATTGTGGAGAGGAGAAATCCAGGTTGAAGCATGCTGCGAAATTAAAGGATCCATCTAGCTCAAGGACTCTGAA
The DNA here is from genome assembly GCA_028749325.2 of Caryopteris x clandonensis. Taxonomy (NCBI): domain Eukaryota; kingdom Viridiplantae; phylum Streptophyta; class Magnoliopsida; order Lamiales; family Lamiaceae; genus Caryopteris; species Caryopteris x clandonensis. The sequence goes on along the minus strand of JAPYKT020000001.1, from coordinate 11,132,101 downwards.
TTTGTGGACCAATGCTCCCGGCATGCAGTTTTACACTGCAAACTATGTGGATGGAATTGTTGGTAAAGGAGGTGCTGTGTATGGAAAGCATTCTGCTGCGTGTCTCGAGACGCAGGGATTTCCGAATGCCATCAACCAGCCGAGCTTTCCTTCGGTTGTTGTTCAGCCAGGAGAGAAGTACAAGCATAGCATGTTGTTTGAATTTTCAGCTGAGTAAGGTACATGTGTTTGAAGTGTATTTATCACAACTCTCCGTTTTGATTCTGTGAGTATAACTTGGATGACTGGAATTGTGTTAAAATAAATAAAATATTAAATATGAAAAACTACTTTTATCTGGGAGTGGTGATTTTGTACATTTTGGATTGCAGCTCTTGCTGAGCCTTGTTTATACTTGGTTCATTCAAATTAAGCAGATAATTCATACTTGTTATTAGATGCTTTTTGATTTATGAAGAATCCTAAGGGTATGTTTGGTATAGGTTAGACGGATGTGTGCAAATCATTTCGTGAAAATTCATGGGTCGTGTGAGTCTTTTAAATAGTGGAATTACTGAAATGGCCAAAGATATAAAATGCTATCATATTCAGATTTCAGAGCTTTGAAGTTCGCTGGGAGTTTCATTTAAATTTCTTCAGAAAAAGAGATCTGTTGGTACGGCGGATCTGACCTCCTTCATACTTCATACTTAACTCTTCCATTCTCTTCTTAGGGATAAGATCTGGTTATTAACCGTATTCTCATTCTCATAATAGGTTGTGACATGACCAATTGTTCTATTCTCATTTGTTCTTATAGTATGTGATATCCTATGACTCAGTCGTTCTCTGTGGTTCTGTGTTCCTTCCAGTCAAGTGTGAAAGGGTGCATCACCATATACTTCCTGCCCCGAACAAGCTTGAACTTCTTTAGGGACATTGGGAACTGGTGGGGAAATTGGTGGATGTCTCTCCTTACAAATTTTGGTTGGAATCGAATTAATCAACCGAAATCCATCGATTTTTAAAATACAGGTCAATTTTTATAATGTAAATTTTGGCTTTGGTGGTCAATTTTTAGAACTTCGGTTATTTTGATTGATTTCGATTTTATTGGATAAAATTAGATAAAATATCCGAAATAATAGAACCGATCAAATATTTAGAACTTCGATTATTTAGGTTGTGTTTGGGTTGGGTTGTTCCCAACTCGTTTGGTTGTGAAACCCAAAAATATTATTTAGGTTAGATTAGATTAGATTGAAATCGGCCCAACCCACAGCCAAAAATACCCTTGCCTCTATCACTCACACATCCCTTTCCTATATATTTTCTCTCTTTCTTCTCAAACCACCAAGCCAGCAACCATCTTCTCTCTTTCCTTACGTTTTTCGAAATTTCAACAAATCAAAAGTTTTCTTTTATCTTCTATCTTTAAAAAAAAAAAAAAAAAATTCACCCAAAATTTAAAATATTTATAACTTTTTTGTTTTAACTTAATATTTTATCAAATTAATTTTTTTATCATGATTTTTATTTTGACATTCATTTTCACATATAAAAATAAAATATTATTTTAGATATAAAATAATTTTTGTCAAGTTAATTGTAACTATATAATCTTCACATTAAAATATTTTTACATAAAATAAAAATATCTTTAAAAATATTGTAGGGTATTTGAGTTATTTTATTATAAAGAAAAATTGGTTAAAAATGATACAAGTTTAGATATTATTTTAAAAAATATAAAATTTTTTAGAAATTAATTATGTTTTATTATTTTATTTTCAGATAGTATAATCATTTATTCAAATTTTACATTTAAAAAGTAATGATAATTTTTTTTTTCAGAAATTAATGGTATTTTTTTGATTACCTTTCTAGAAATTAATTTTTTTCAATTTTTTATTGCTTAGAATATTTTTTACTTTAAAAAATCAAAATAATTATTAATTTATTATAAATTCATTTGGTATTTGATATATATAAACTAACACACACACACACACACAAACATATATATATTATATATATATATATTTATTTATTTATATATCACAAATCACCAATCACTAAATTCGCAATTTTCAAGAACTAACTTTAATAAGTAACTAATTATACAATCAATACAAAATAATTTTCACAATATAATACTACTAAAAATATCTACTAACATTTACTGATTTGACATTACTATGCATTTGGTTGTGTCGCAACTCATTATACTATAGCCAGTTGTGGTACAACCCCTCCAGCCTTGTCCAACATACCCTTAATATGGTTTGTAATTTGACTCAATTCTTTTGGCTTTTATTAGTTGTACTTTATTCGCTATGCAACATAAAAATTGTATGTTGTTTATATTATTTAACTTTAAAAAATAAAAATAATTAGGATATTTTGGTAAATCGAAAAATTAATGGAATATTTTGATTTAGTTAAGATTTAAATTTATGTGAAATTTCGGTCGGTTCTATTGTTATTTTTGAAGTAGTTGATTATTATGGTTTTGAAAATTCGATCGGTTCGATTGATGGAACCGACCGATACATGGCCCTACTTTCAGCTGACATCTTTATCAATCTATCCGTTGATATAATCTAGAGTCATAGCGTCCACGAAAGCCCCTCCTGCTCAAAATCTGTGTTGAGGTTATGAGGAACATTGTCCATCGCTTCCTCCATTTCATGAAAATCTAATTTGAAAGTAATCAATAACCGATCAATCAAATGAAGGGGTCACCTCAATCTTGATTCGAGTACCACAAATAGGAAATATTCAATATTATAGCTCAAGTCAATGCCACATCTGACACCATTTGATAAGCCAAATTCACCCAAATAAAGTGAGAAGTGAATTTAGAAAATGAGGAGATTACATATGAATGGTCCGATAATGAGTTTATAACGGATTCCGAATGAAAATAACAAGTAGACCTGCAAAGTACTCGCCAAATGGGCTCCAGCGAGGGTATTTCGAAGTTTAAGTCAATATTCCGACAATAATATTGATTTTTGAAGAGAGAGGGAGAAAAAGCAGAACGTAATAGTAGTAAGAGAGATTTTTCTAGTTTGTTATCAAACATCTATATCTGTGCGCGTGTGTGTGTGTGTATATATATATATATATCTGTAAGAGAAAGGTAGAATAGTTTAATTAATAAATGATCAAACCTAACATATTTCGTATGCCTTTTTTCGTTATTCTTGGGATTTGTTCCTTGAAATTTTGACATTTAATGTGGACATAGGGTACGGTGTTGGTATATGTGGTTATATCTTCATTGAATATAATTAGAGTAACACTTTAGAGCACACTAGTGTCATCCAAACTTGATAAGATAATTATTGTCAAAATTATTCGAAAATTTTAATTGATTTATTATTGATTGCAGATTTAAAAGATATTGTGGAGATATTCTTGGAAGAAAGTCAAAGTTGAATGAGAAGAGAAAAGGAAGGAAAGGCATGGCTAAAAATAAGGAGAATCAAGAGTAAATCTGGGAACAAATCTTACAAAGATATGATGAAGATATGAGATATGCATATCCAAGCCATATATACAAAGATATGCATATCAACACCAAGATATGAGAAGATACCGGCAGATCTCGTGGAGAACATGAGAGACTATAAATACAACCTCAAGCTGTAGAGACTGTAACTCTCAAATACATTCAATTACCATTCATATGGGCAGAGAGACATAGAGAGGCTGATGAGTGTGCTGTTATATTCGTAAGAATACAACAGACTGGGAAGAACTCAAGGGCGAACTAAAGGCGAACCTCGCAGAGTCTGGATTACTTTGGAACTTCACCGCACGTTGATTTCGGGAGATCTCAACTAAATACAGACGGGAGTTTGTATTCAAATCCATCTAGGGGACTAGATGGTCAAGTAAGTGTTTTAGAAGAATTAGTTACACGGGTAGACAAGTATTTAGGGGGAGCCAAATACGTGTAAGTTCTACGGTAACATTTGTGGGAACAAATATGTCTTCTAATAAAATTACTTGAGAGGAAGAAGAGATTTCTTCCTCGCTTAAAATCAAATCTTATTTTAAGCTTCCGCATGTTCATTTACAGTTCGAACTACTGTTGAACACATACACACGCGCACATATTCTGATCTTTCAATTGGCACTAGAGCAGGTTCCAGTTTTTTTCTTAAACAGGTAGATCCAGGGACAGACACATGGGTACAGAGGGGACCACGCTACGCCCACCTTCGCTTGATGGACAAAACTATCCGTTCTGGAAATCAATGATGTTTATCTATCTAAGATCCAAACGATGTGGAGAAGCAATCCAAACAAAGTGGACGTGGCCTAAGATGCAGAATGGAACGGATATAACTAAAGTCGTAGACAAACTAAGAACACTATGGACGGAGGACGAAAGGTGTGCCGAAGAGGCAAACTACACAGCATTGTATGCTATTCTTGCTTCGGTCGATGTCATGAGACACAAGTTGATTATACACTGTCAAACCGCCAAAGATGCTTGGGATGCTCTACAAAAACAATTTGAAGGAAATGAGTCCGTAAGGAAGTCAAAATTGCAAAGATTGGCCACACTATTTGATGGAATACAAATGAATGAAGATGAAAACATTGAGATGTACTATGCTAGGTTCAGTGATATTGTAAATCAATGTTACACTCTCGGTGATGCTATCAAGGAAGATGTCCAAATCATGAAAATCATGAGAACATTAGCTCCTAGATTCAGAGAAAAAATCACAGTTCTGGAATCATTCATGAGAATCACACCGATGACATTGGATGACTTGATGGGAGAGTTAAGGACGTTTGAGTTGAACAATGGCATGGACACACCAAAAAGCAAAGGAATAGCCCTAAAGACGGAGACAACAACTGAACAAATCGAGGATGATATGACATCAGTTGCTGACAAAATGGCACTTCTCACGAAAAATTACAGCAAGCTTGTGAAAAAGTACAATCAGGGGCAGCAGTTCAACAAAGGTCCGAACACTGAAGAAAACATCAGAAAAGGTGGAAACAAATTTTCAAACACTAGGCAGGTAAATCGAAAGGACTCTAAATGCAGAGAGTGTAGTGGATACGGACACTATCAAGCAGAATGTCCAAATTTTCTAAGAAAGAAGAAAGCACTAAAAGCTACCAGGAGTGAATCTGAATCTGAAGGAGAAGAAGAAGCTGACGAACAAGAGACAGAATACCCCAATGACCTGGGATGTCTTACATCTGATGTTCGAACTAAGGAAGAACTTGAGTACACTGAGGACCCCGATCTAGACGATCCAACTCTGGAAGATCTTGAGAAACTGTTTCTAGACATATCTGCCAGATGTACCAGATTGGAGAATCAAGCAAGGGATTACAAAAATAAAGACGTACTAAGCATGGAAAATCAGGAACTCAGTCAAGTGAAACATGAGTTGCACATCACTAGGGAAATAAATGAGAGACTGAGAGATGACTTGATTATGTCCCAAAAGAATGTGAGGAATCTCGAATATCAGGTTCAGCTTTACGAGACGGAAATTGAGACACTTAAAGCCGACTCTGAAATAGCCCGGACAACTACAACAAGCAATCACCAGGTAAATTCTTCCCTTACAAATGAACTAACAGATTACTCCTCAAAATTGCAGGATAAGGATCGTGAGTTAGCAGAGTCACGAGCCGAGCTGGACAAAGCAGTGCGAACCATACAAGGACTGAACAAAGGAAAAGCTAAAATTGACGAAATCCTGGCATATGGGAGACCACAAAACAATAAAACAGGGATAGGGTATATTGAAGAAAGAACATCTGGATCAACAGTCTTTATACCAGCTACAGTTCCTACGTTCGACCATGAAGGACAAAACACTACAAGACTACCTGAGAAACGAAACACAAAAGGTATGAGAAAATTTATTCCTATCTGCCATTACTGTGATGCACCTGGACATATTCGACCAAGATGCTACAGAATGAAACGTGATCTACAATCAGGTAAAATTTCAACTTGGAATTTTTATGGTGTTCCTGTAAAAAATCATAGGTCTCTAGACTCTTCGGAAGTAAGAAATTTCAAAAAAAGTAAAACATATGTGAAAAAGGTTTGGGTTGTCAAGAAAAACATGTGCCTTACTTCATCAGTAGTCTCACTCGGGGCGAGCAACACTGGAACATGGTTCTTTGACAGTGGATGCTCACGACATATGACAGGTAATGCAACATACTTGTCTGATATCACCCCAATAAAAGGATAGTCAGTAACTTTTGGAGATGGTAAGAGTGAGCGAGTCATTGGGAAAGGGACTCTCAATATAAGTGGCATGCCTAAACTGTCTAATGTTTATCTTGTTGAAAATCTTAAGGCAAATCTGTTGAGTATTAGCCAAATTTGTGACCAAGGACTCGAAGTCAACTTCACTCATGACAAATGCTTGGTGTTAAACAAGAATAATGAATGCATGCTTACTGGAACTCGGTCCACTAACAACTGTTATCTTCTTGACAGGAGTCATGGATGCTACAATGCTAGCTCGGGAGTAACAGAAATATGGCATCAAAAGTTGGGACACATAGGATACAAACATCTCATTGCCTTGTCTAAATCAAAATGTGTACGAGGACTGCCTAAGCTCCCAAGCAAAGATCAAGGTATATGTGGACCATGCCAACTTGGTAAACAGGTAAAAAGCTCACACCAGGTAACACAAGACGTTTGAACTAAACAAATCATGTCCTTGCTACATATGGACTTAATGGGTCCTGTTCAAACTGAAAGTGCGGGAGGTAAGAGATATATTTTTGTTTGTGTTGATGATTTCTCTAGATATACATGGGTAAGATTTCTTCGTGATAAATCAGACACCTTTGATGAATTTGAAAAATTGATACGTCTGATAGAAAATGAAAAACAGGGTTCTGTTGTTCGAATACGAAATGACCATGTTAGAGAATTTGAAAATACTGCATTCACTGAATTTTGTGCCTCTCGAGGTATTGCTCATGAATTCTCAGCACCAAAAACACCTCAACAAAATGGAGTAGTAGAAAGGAAAAATCGCACATTGCAAGAAATGGCTAGAGCCATGATGATAGGCAAGGAAGTAGCCCAAAAATGGTGGGCTGAAGCCATAAATACAACTTTCTCAGTAATACTCTTTTCTGATATGCATAAGATACTCTCGTTCAGCATGATTCCATGATTTGTGTCAGCTGCCTCCCACATGAATAGATTTTGACTTGGTGTTCAATCTTTTTATGATCTGTAAAACAGAGTTCTTTATATATTGGTTTTAACTTGGTCTCCCACTTCTCTATGCAGATGATAAAAGGAAGAAACTGGTAAAACAATAATTAGAAAATACAGCAGAAAACACAGCATTGTGTAGAACAAGTGAGATTATCAAGTTGATCATAATGTATCCAACATAACCACCATGGAGAATCCTGCACGGCTCCCTTATTGTAAACTCCCCCTTAGTACAAACACATTTCATAAACAACATATTTCGAAGAATACAAGTCCCGAATATAAGTCCCAACATCAACATATGATCATAGCAGAACATCTTTAGAATATCAAAATAAAACATGCATCATACAGAACCAGAACTGTTTGCTAAAAGACAAAAAAAAGTAATGGACGTTTTACAAAAGAACCATCAAGAAGAACACAGTAGTAGCATCAGGCAACATCAGGCACAGAATTAGTCGCAACACCAGAATATCATCAGAACACAGCAAACCAGTAGACCAGCTCCCTCACTCCTGTTCATCGTCATCATCATCCTCGTAATCATCTCCACTATCTTTCCTTAATTGGGAAGAAAGGGCATCTCGAATGGCTGAAAGACGCTGAATCTGATCACTAGAGCTCGGACTTGTTTGGCCAGCACCTCATGAGGAATAGTGACACGATGAGTGGATGAAGTGGCTAGACCAGAAGATGAAGACGGCCGATCAGATATCCAAGGAAGATCACATCTGCGATCGCCTTGTAAAAATCTAGGATGCACGACAATGAGTCTGGGTGGTCGAGTAAAAATATCGGTTGCGGTAGGTTGAAAACCTTGATGAGATAACATATAATATATCATCGAAGGAAATGACAGAAATAAGAGTTGTGTTTTTCGATGGGTACCAATTGTGTACCATTAACTTGTGCAGAACCAAGAAGAGTGAAGACAGCCTGGATGTCGAAAAGGGAATTTTCCATTTCAATACAGATTTTTTGTGACAAGGCGAGCCACTTCATCAAGGTCGCCTTACCATCTCGGATGTGAGACATTAGTGAGCCCAAGTTCAACATTAATAAGCTCAACGGTAAGCAAAAATGGGCTCCCCCTGACAATAATCCTTCCAAATCTCGATGAGGAGTGATCACTAAAAGAAGACTGAATACTGCAATAACATTCTCGTTCGACTTCTTGTATGAAACTTTTTGCATAAGAGACATCAGTAAGTATATTACGACTATGTAAGAAGGCATCCAGATTGTAACGACGAAAGTTTGTAATATCAGTTTTTCGCTCAAAGAGACATGGTCTAGTGTTAAAAGAATTCCAACGTGTAGGGCTAGGACTAGATTCAGGAGATGTATGAGATGAGTCATGCGATACCTGGGTGGCTGATGGAGATGACGGCTGAATTGGAGACTGATGTGGGATTCGATGTTGGAGAATGGACTGACTTAGGAGCAGGAGATGTAAGTCGTGGAGGAGTTGAAGTCCTTACTTTCTGCTTTTTTCAGTGGGAAGTATGGGATTGCAAGAATTGTGGTGGTGGTGGAGGTGTTTCATCATTAGAAGCCTCAATGCCTGCAGTTCGTGGAACATAATTGACATCACTCTCATCGTCTGGGAAATCATCAAGCTGCTGGTCAGACATAGTGCTGGACTCAATAAAGACCCGTGTGGCAGTTGGACGAGAGGCAGAGGTGGGTTTTGAGACTTTGTTAGGTGGAGCACTGGCCGTCCGTTTTGCTGATCGACGTGAAGATCAACGGCTAAGAAATTGAGGTTCACCCAATTTACGTTTTGCCTTTCCAATAGAGGCCATATCAGGAAGGTCGCTGACATCAACTGGGTAGTCCGGATCCCCTGGAAAAACTTGTATTAATATTAGAGAAGATAAGAATAAGATTGGAGAACAAAAAACGACTTTCTTTTCAAGAAATCATTTCAAAGAAGAGTTGATATGATTTATCCCGAAACAACCTTGAAGAATTGATTCTACAAAATCAGTCTTCTTATTGGACTACCAACCTAAGATCAATAACCAGAGTTCATAAGATATATGGATGAACATTGAATAATAGCTGATTTCTTGTATCACAATATTAAATTTGCACAAAATTCAAATTTTCATCGCTCATGGAATATATTTAAATAATTGATATATTTTGTTATACTTGTTTTTACGTCAAAAATGTTTACAGATTTTGATGAAAATATTAATATAATTTTATTTATAATGTAACAAATCTGCTGCAAATATAAATATTATTTAATAATTTGAAAAAAATCAGATCTTTCAAACATATATAGTGCAATATTATTTTGTAATTTGAAAAAATCAAATCTTCCATATATATTTAGTGCAAATTCAAATTTTTATTGAATAAAATTAATAAATTTATTTTTATATATACATGCAAAATTGAAAATCATATTTGAATGGAAAAACAAAACTGAAAAAAAGACATTATATATATATGTTTCTCTCTCTCTCTCTCTCTCTCTATATATATATATATATATATTTATTTATATAAATGTTAGATTTTGAGCAAGTTTGTTACGTTTTATAAGATATAAACTAATAAAGATATTATACATATTTACTTTTATAATGTTATATATAAATAAATATAATATACATATTCGTTGATTTCATGTAGACTCCAAATGCAATTATTGCTTCTTCTATCACACAAACTATTAATTAGATCAATTAAATATAATAATTAGCCAAAAGCGGATTATGAATATTAAATATTAATAATATAAGTACATTAAATCCTCACATCTAAACCATGCTTGTGTTGAAGCATGCATAAAACATAAACACAAGTTAATGATCAATGATAGAACTTTTTATACACTTACATTCCCTCACTCAAAATTTCTCTCCAAAATAGTTCAAAATTCACTATGCAATGAAGAAGCATTCCCTCAATTAAAATATCTCTACAAAATAGTCCAAATTTCACTATGCAATAAAGAAAGTAAGCTGATAACTTTTTAAAAGCAAGCGATCATGAAGCCATTAAGAAAACATATTCACATGTCTCATTAATTCTTGACAATTTCAATAAGATCCAATATGATAAGTTCCAACACCTCACCATTTTACTCTTTAGCGTATGAAAAAATAAAATATATATCAAAGACTCTTAATATCAAAACATAACATGCCATTACCATAAACTTGCTTATATATCAAATTTATACTACTAAAATTATGAATTCATGCAAAACGATAGAAGGTCTTGCAAGGGTTGTGTTATGAATATTAGACCAGAATCGGGTAACCGGATGATTCAATTGAAAATCCATAATCAAGGACTGACTTTTGCCCTTGTTGTGATTTCCAGACCGACCTATGGTGACTCGAATTAGTTGAGCTCGTTGAAAGGAGCTTTGATCTTTGGACTCGATTAGAGAGAAACCTTATCTCTTAGAACAATAAAATTTTCTGGTTTTCTTATTCATTGCTCATGACTTACTTATATATAGATTAAAAGGAAAATAATATATGGAAACTAGAATTAGGACAACAAGAAAACTGCCCTAATTTATTCTAATCTATGATTGATAGTAATTCATATTTCTCTGAAAATAAAAATATAAAAAACTTTATGAAATCTAGATTAAATCCCTACAATTAAGCTCTATGAATCAAGCTGCAAGCCTGATTCCTCCTGTAATATTTCTTGCCTAGAAATGTAGAAAAAACTTGTCTTCAAGCTTGAAGAATGGGTAAGTGGCATGGAAATCAGCAACATTTTCCCAAGTAGCATTAACCTCATCAGTGCCACATCGATGGGCTAGAATTTCCCAACTACCACGATTGAGACGAGAACGAAGAATAACACATGACATAGGGATGACTTGTCCATCCTTCATGATTGGTAGAGCTGTAGATGTAGTAGGAGTAGTTTCCTTGAATGGCTTGAGGAGCGAAACGTGAAAGACATTGTGAATTTTGCTATCAAGAGGTAGTGTTAAGTCATATGCGAGATGTCCAATCTTGCGCACTATAGAAAAAAGACCATAAAATTTGGGGGCAAGCTTGTGTTTAAGCTTTCCTGCCACTGTTTTTTGGTGATGTGAATGTATGCGTAACCACACAAGGGAGCTAAGAGTGAAGCCCATCTCACGATGCCCTTTATCATAATACTCTTTCATTCGACTTTGTGCCTTTTGAAGTTTGGAATGAATATGTTCCAAGGCTATGCCTATCTACCATTGCTTGGTCAATAGCCTCCACTAGAGAAGAGCCTGCCATGTAAGACAACAAGTGAGGAGGATCTCATCCATAAACAACACTAAACGATGTGGTTTGCAAGACACTATGAAAAGATATGTTGTAACAATATTCAGCCTGAAGACCCATTGAACCCATTTCTCTTGGGATACGAAGGAACCCATTGAACCCATTTCTTTGGCTGGTCCCCTTTAAAATAATGAAGATACATCTCGATTGTACGATTCACAACCTCCATTTGCCTATCAGTTTATGGGTGATAGGTTGAAGAAAAGGCTAATTTGGTTCCATGAAGTCGAAAAATATCTCTACAAAAGGTACTAGTGAAAACCACATCTCGATCACAGGCTATAGATTCCAGAAGGCCAGACATATGAACTGGTTGCTCAAAGAATGTATTTGCAACACTAGTGGTGCAAGTGGTATGAAGTGAGCGTATTTGGAGAACCTATCCACCACAACAAACAAATATGTTTTCTACCATGATTTAGGTAGGCCGTCAATGAAATCCAATGATGTCTGCCGAAATTTGGTTTGGTAGATGGAGTGGTTGTAGTAAGCATGCTAGACTCAGTTTTGTGGCGTTGGCATATTAGACAAATTGCCACGTATTCACTGATGGTGCTTTTCATACCCTTCCAATAAAAATCCTTTCATACTCGATGCAAAGTTTTTTGTACCCCTTTATGTGTAATATCATAAATATTTGATAACAATGATGCAATCAAAGAAGAGTTTGGAGTTAAATAGATGTGACCTTTAAGAAGAAATTAACCCATCTTGGGTGGCCCACTGGTTCCCTATGTCTCCTCATTGAATCTGATCATGCAACTCAATAAGGTCATCATTTGCCCATACTGCAGTAAGAATGACTTTGCGTAACAGTAGCATGGGTTGGTTAATTGCATAAAACACATCTTACTTATTAGCCTGCCGTGAAAGTGTGTTGCTCACGATTGAAAAGCCCCCCTTATACTCCCTATGAAAAACAAATCCCATCAACTTACTTATCCAATGTTATTGTGCAGATGTTTTAAGTCGCTCTAATAAATATTTTAGGATGTAGTGATCAGTGTGAATCAAGAATGTTTCGCCCCATATATTTGGATGCCAATGTTGGAAGGCTTTGGCTAATCCTATTAATTCCTTCTTATAAGCTGGTCATTTGGAGTGCCTAGTAGAAAGTTGGCGACTAAAATAAGCAATGGGATGACCATGTTGTTGGAGTGCCTAGTAGAAAGTTGGCGACTAAAATAAGTTGGAGGAAAATACCAATGCCATCTCTAGATGCATCGTACTCTTATCACAAATTCGATTGTAAAATTGGGCAGGTGTAGAACAGTTGTACTGGCTAACGCGTGTTTCATTGCCTCAAATGACTTTACAGTTGCTTTTGACCACTGAAAGGAACTCTTTTTTAGTATACTGGTCGATAGTGCTGCCAAATGCCTATAATTGCAAATAATTTGCGGTAGTAACTAGCTAATCTAAAAAATCCTCTTAAGCCGGTGACAGATTTCGGTTGGGGCTAATCTGTTATTGCTTTAATCTTACGATGATCGACCAAAACTCCTTTGGTAGATATGACATGCCCAAGGTATGCAGCTTGGGATTGTCCAAAAGAACACTTGGATTCCTTCACATAAAGCTGGTGAGCATGCAATAATGTAAAACAACTCTAACATGGTGTAAACGGTCAACCTAGGTTTTGCTATAAATAAGGATATCATTGAAGGAGACAAGAACAACAACAACGCAAATGATGGTAAAACACCTCATTCATTAGTACCTGAAATGTTGATGGAGCATTTGTAATATCGAATGGCGTCACAAAAAAATCAAAGTGGTTATGATGCGTGCGGAACAATGTTTTCTCGATGTCTGCATGGTGTATACAAATTTGATGGTATCCTGATCGCAGATCCAATTTAGTGAAGTATGTTGATCAATGAAGTTTATCTAGGGAAATTGGTCTTTAACAGTGATGGCGTTTAATTCACGGTAATCCATGCAGAAACGCCAAGAGCCATCATGTTTACGTATTAATAGTACTGGTGATGAGCTTGGTCAGATGACTCCTTGCTTTTGCATTTCAAGGCATTGTTTTTTGATTAAATCTTTTTGCATATATGGGTGTTGATACAACCATACCACCACAGGACCTGCTTTGGGATTTAAACAAATGCGGTGATTGCAACCTCGAATTAGGGGTAATCCTATGGGCTCCTATATTATGTCACTGAATTCGCCTAATATATTCTCTAGTTCGTGTTGGTGGACAATGATTTGTTGAAATTGGGTACAGGTCCGACCCTGCTGCCCCTGGAGAATAATAGTTTTGGCTTCGAGCCCAAAACTCATGGTAAGTGATACAAAATCCAATAGAATTGTGCCCAAAGTTTGAAGCCATTTTATCCCTAGCATGATGTCAAAGCTATACAATGGTGTCACAAAGAAATAAGCATTAAAATTATTACCTTCAATATTGAATGATATGGTTGGGCATACCCATTTGCCTATAACTTTCTCCCCGTTGGTCATCGATACACTTGAATTGAATTGGCGTTGGATTGTCAGCTGAAGGTAATGGGCTACCATAAAGCTGATGAAGTTATGTGTACTTCCTAAATCCACCAAACTCAATACAAGATGTCCTCTTACTTCCGCTTGTAACGGCAAGGTATTTGGATCTCGTTTGCCTTGGATGGTATGTAAGGATATTTCAGGAGTCTCATCTTCTGCTTGTGGTGAGTCAATAGTCTCTATTTCATGGATTTCCAACCATAATATTTCTTGCATCTGTGACCAATCGAATATATTTCATCAGAGTTATAGCACAACCCCTTCGTTTTCGGTCCGCCATTTCTGCTGGATTTAATTTTTTTCTAAAAGGAGAAGGTGTACAGCCTGTTTTTGGGCCACTTGTGTTGTTTAACCCAGCGTTACTTTTAACGCTAAAATTAGGAGCTGAGCTGCTGTCAACCATCCCTCTATTTTACCATTATCTGTGACGTAAGTTGGTTGTTCATGCTACTAGTTTTTTTTTTTTTTTTTAAGGCACGGGGTTGGTTCATTGCGTGAAGAAAATTTGAGGGATTTTGCATCTCCACATCGATTCTGATGGAATTCTCCAATCCAGCAGTGAATAAGTTTAGTTTTTGTACCAATCTCGCGCATGCTAATAATTATTAGAAGTGGCATTGATAATCATCCACCGTTTCTATTTGCTTCAGATTCACCAACTCTCCCAAGGGGTTGTTCTATAGAGCCAATCCAAACCTCAATGTGCAATATTCCTTAAACATTCACCATATTAGGTTTGGTTCCTCTTGCTCAATTTGGTAGTACCACAATTGAGCCTCACCTACCATGTGGAAAGCAACCAAACCAACCCTATCTCATGTCGTTGTTCTTTGGTTGTCAATTTTTTTTTTCATATCGATGCAATCGTATGAACGAGTCCTCTGACCCATCAAAGGTTGGGGTCCAACTTGGTATTGTGGTACCTTCATGTGTCCTTGTGCTCCATTTCGTGGCATATCATCTGCTTGTTGATAAGTAGGAAATTGTGCGTATTTTTA
Organism: Caryopteris x clandonensis; assembly: GCA_028749325.2. Lineage (NCBI taxonomy): Eukaryota > Viridiplantae > Streptophyta > Magnoliopsida > Lamiales > Lamiaceae > Caryopteris > Caryopteris x clandonensis. The sequence continues at coordinate 11,117,060 of JAPYKT020000001.1, read as the reverse complement.
ATGGATAAAATTGTATTGTTAATACAATTAATTCTTGTGCACTCTTTATTTCCTACTTATTTAATGTTTCGACAAGAACTACATCTTTTTTTGTTTTTGTGGTTATTTGCAGCATTTTTTGGACAATTTCATACAATAATCCACATAAGCAGTTGGCCACCCTAAGCCCATCCGAGAAGAAAGATTACATAGTTTATGAGCTGAAAAAGTTAAGGGCTTAATTAATTAATTAAGCCCAAAACTTAATCAAGCCCGTAAGATGAATTAGGGCAAGTTGGCAATAATTAAAGGAGGAAATCCTTGCTAGGAGGAGCCATCACTTTTTCCACACACATTGCAGCCGCAGGGAAGAGGCATCAATTGGGGAGACATATCCCAGCAGCTACAGTAGACTCATGCATTCATACTGAGAGAGGAACATTCAAGGAGCTTGGCTTGAAGGGAGGAGAAAGAAATCTTTTTGTTTATTCTTTCCTTCTTATTCTGATTATGATGTCTTTTGTTTTGATGACTCCAATTCTTAGACACGTGATGTGTAACTAAATTTTATATTCCGATTTAGGGAATGTTTGAACCCTATTTCAATATTATGTGATTTATATTTTTGTGACACCATATTGATTTAATATGTGCGAATTTATTAGGTTGATTGTTTGATTGATTTATAATATATATATTATTAATTGTGATTGATCAGCTCAATTGATAGTTTATAAATTTAGGGCTAAGGTTTAAATTGCAATCCATAATTGTTGTGATGCTGAACCCGCTCGTAGCAACTAATAATTTTTATTATTAGAATCAATATAATTCAGGATTAATTAAATCGAGTATGTGAATTCGATAACCTGCCTATCCTATTATCCTAATTGATAATGCGTTTAACGAATTAAATCCAAAGAGCGTATTTTGGACTTTTCGATTAGATAGGTTAATTAGAGAGCTTATTATATTTAATTACACTTAAGGGATAAAGCGAATCAACATAGCTTGTTGTTGCTTTAGGGGTAGGAATTCCAAGGTTAAATTGATAACGTGTCGAATAATCATATAATTTGGAATAGGGGAAAAATTTGAACCGTGAACTGGAATTGATTCTTATTATTGTTTGCTTTCTGTTTATTTGCTTGATTTTTATTTACTAGAGTAGATTTTCTTTTATTAGTTTAGTAGACAAAATTCATCAACAACCCCCCTCTTATTTGCACTCATAAATTGGCACAAAAAATATACAAATAATTCAACCGTTCTCTATGGGATCGACCCTTATTTCCCACTACTACAAAATAGTAGAGGAAAGCGAGGTAGAATAAATAGAGTTAATTTTGACGTGCCCCGACAACATGGTCACTTGTGAAGTATGGTGTCGATAAACGCCACTCCTTATTGCTCCCCCATCCATTTCTTTATGTGTTTGTTTGATGTTCGAGAGGGCTTCTTGAAAGTAGAGTGTCAATTGTTGTACTTGGCTGCCTAATTTCTCAATGCTTGCTGACATTCGTGATTCACTAGCATCTTGTGCTTCCTGTATCAATGACTTCGCTTCCATTGTGTTGATTGAATCACCCATGGTTGTTCGCTCTGGTACCAAGTTGTTATGAATATTATACTAGGATCGGTTAAACTGGATGATTCAACAGAAAATCTATATCCAAGGATTGACTTTTGCCCTTGTTTTGATTTCTAGACCGACCTATGGTGACTCGAATTAGTTGATTTCGCCGAAGGAAGCTTTGACCTTTGGACTCGATTAGAGAGAGACCAAATCTCTTAGAACAATATAATTTTCTTTTTGTCTTATTCATTGCTCATGGCTTACTTCTATATAGATTACAAGGAAAACAAAATATGGAAACTAGAATTAGGACAACAAGAAAATTGCCCTGATTTATTCTAATCTATGATTAACATAAAATTATATTTTTTCCTAAAATAAAAATATCAAAAACTTTTTTGAAATCTAGATTAAATCCTTGCAATTAAGCTCCAAGAATCAAGCTGCATGTCTGATTCCTCCTGTTATATTTCTTGCCTAGATATGCATCCATAACAGGTTGCAATAGGGCTTTAGGTAAAGGTAGGACAAAAATCATGCACAATGTCCAAAATACGAACAAATACCCTCATTATTCATCAAAAAATTGTTTCCTATCCCTTTTTACTTGGTAATCTCGGAATAATCAAGAACAATTCCCAAATAAACTCAACAAGAGAACCAAGTATCAATCTACATTCTTCACAATTGTGAACTCCCAATATCAAGTGAATACATCAAGGAAAAGACATAAAATTCAAATCAACTTTCTCCATTTTCCCAACCTTTCTTTGTTGTGGCAATGATTTTGTTTTTTTCCTCTTTTTTATACACATTTGTTCTTTTAATGCTTAAAAGAACACATAAGAGGCTATTTTGTGTTAAATCGTGCATATTTCATTTTTTCGATCATTAAGACTAATGAGACAATTCACTTTGAGAAACATAGGAATATAATCAATCGTACTTATCTCTTTTCATGTTATCATACTTAGCTCAACAATGCATACCAACTCCTTTCATCACAAGTGACACATATCAACTTAATTCTTCCGAATCATACCAATTTAAAAAATATAAACTAATTAACATTGACACATAGCAAAATAGCGCATTCTTGCAATGACAGATAAAGGAGATGCTGATGCATAAAGATGGAGTGAAATAGGATAAGCAGATAGCGCACAAACTTACTGTGGCATCATCCTTTTCTCCGGAAGATTCTATCATTGATAATCACAGCGATGGTTGCCAATGTTATTTCTGCAGTGGCAATTCCTTCACAGTGTATATTATCAGAAGCTCAGCATTAGAATAATAAAGCCACTAACAGAAAAGAAAATTAAATAAGTTGTAATTTACCGCTCATAACGTTTCTAAAGTCGAAGGGGCTCATATCCCAGGAACTCCCGTTGGTCTGATATTTCCATTGCTGAAGCCCAGAGGGAATCTTTTCCCCCATCCAACGCGATCACTTCAAGTGTTAATATTTCTGCAAAACCCATCGGGATCTCCTCTAGTTCCATCACGTTTAGAAGAACTAGATGCTGGAGCCTTGGAAAATGAGTGTGGTCTGCCCGCCAGATCTTCAGGTACCATTCCTGAATCAACAGGAATTTTAGTTGGGGAAATTCCCCTTCCGTTGGATTCCACTCTTCGCCCCAGGTGGCATGCTGGCCTAGTTTGAGAACTTCAAGGTTGGGCAGCTTACCAATAACGGACATAGCTTTCCAGGGAATCCTGCATTTAAGTATGCTCAACTTTTTGAGTGAATCTGGGAAGGCCACGCCCTGCCATATTTTTGCAGCACCATGAATTTCAAGAGATTCAAGTTTTCTAAGAAAAGCCAGATTGTGTAGGCAGTATTGCCCACGTCTTAGACCACCATGGCTTCCTGCATCATACGAAAGTCCCAACTTCAGATTTGGTATTCTTTTGATAATTTCATTAGTGCAGTTGAAATTACGACTCTCAAAAGTGTCAGCAAATTTTCAAGCACAATAGGATGTTGCCCATCTGACGGAGGGTCTTTGAGGCCGAAAACATATATCTTGAGATGCCTAAGTTGTGGCATCAGCCAGATATCAAATTTCTCAGGGTACTTGTAGTATCCTTGACTAACTAAGGTTTGTAGATTCCAGAGTTTGGACATATTCCAAGTCCTGGTTATCAGGGCAGAAGCATACCTTAAGTTTATAAGCATTGAAATGTCAATAATCTCTCTTTTATGCGCATCTAATACCCTTAGCAGCCTATGACTTCTATGTGTACACGATGCCCACCCTTGGTACTCTAATCGAGAAAATAGACCCATACCATAGCATTAAACATAACTGAACAAGGATCGATTGGGTCTAGCTGATCGCAGAGCAATACATACCTTCTTGTCTACTGTTTTGCTAGGAAGAATGCTGAGGCGCCGCTCAGTTTCTATGTTTGGCGAAATGTTGGGATTATTGAGCTTTGTAATGTGGACAAACTTTTCTTTCTTAGCTTCTTTAATGCACCAATCCCTTATGAGATCATGAATCTTGCAAGACCTTACCTTTCCACTATTCCCCCTCCTATGAATTAATATGAGATTTCGACTGGTAAGATTTTCCAAATATTCATATGCAATCTCTTCTAACCACTTACCTTGAGTTTGCTTGATCAGTCCTTCGGCAACCCACAATCTAATCAGCACAGACACACGAATTTCGTAATCTTCAGGAAACATGGCCAGATACAAGAAACATGGTTTTAGATTAACCGGCAAATGAACATAACTCATTGATAATATTTTCACCAAGTTCTCATCATTCTTGTAATCTAAGGTAGAAGTCACATCTCCTGCAAAAGACTGCCAATGCTCTTTTGTCCTTGGGGAGTTCGCAAGAAGCCCACCAACTACGGAAAGGGCTAATGGTAGTCCACTGCATCTTTTAGCAATATCTTTTCCGATTTTCTCCAGTTCATAATCTGGGCAATAATCATTTTCTGCTAATATCTTTTGGCGGAGTAGTTCTCAGCTTTGTCCCTCATCTAAGAAACTGTTGCAATGTAATTCAAGCTTCATGCAGTCCACGTATTAATGCAAAATAAGTCAGAAACTGTTAGCAGACTTTTAAGTAGAATTGGTCTATTCAGTTTCCTGGTTTTCAACCATCTATTAGGAGTTTTTTTACGTTTCTGTTATGAGTCAATTATGAGCAACTATCTTAGCTTTATTAGTGGAGGATAGTGGAGTTTATTATTCAGTTTTTTAGTAGTCTATTTAAGCAGTTGTAATGTGCTGAAGTTAATAACATAGAAGAATATGTTTTCATTCTGTATTGGTTTTGTCTCTCAGAATTCTGGTATACTTCCTCTGAAAAGTTAACATTTGGTATCAGAGCTAGAGAGAATTCTTGGGTTTGGTGAGTGTTTCGTGTGAGAAAGCAAACACAAGGGAAACACAAGTCTGTTGGTGAATCGTTCATGATGCAGAACAACAATGGGAATGGGAATTCACTAAATCAGTTGCCCATCTTCAAAGGCGTGAACTATCATTTTTGGAGCCTAAAAATGAAGACTCTCTTCAGATCACAGGAGTTGTGGAATACTGTTGAGAGTGGCTTTGATGATAATGGAACTGAGGAGCCAGACCAGGCGTTGAGGGAGAAAAGAGAGAAAGGTGCCAAAGCACTTTTCATCATTCAGCAAGCACTTGATGATGAAGTGTTTCCACGCATTGTAGCAGCTTCTACAGAAAAAGAAGCATGGAGTACTCTTAAGCAAGAGTATATGGGAGACAAAAAGGTTATTGCTGTCAGATTACAATCATTGAGAAGGGAGTTTGAGACTTCTCAAATGAAGGATAAAGAGACAGTTCAAGAGTACCTTTCAAGAGTGTCCAGCACTATGCAACAAATGAGATCATATGAAGAGGAGGTCAAATCTCAGCAAGTTGTGAGTAAGGTTTTGAGGAGCCTTACAAAGAAGTATGATCATGTTGTGACAGCAATTGAGGAATCTAAGGATATGGAGACCTACACATTTAATGAACTCATGGGATCTCTTCAAGCACATGAAGAAAGACAAGCCTGAGGAGATGACAAGAAAGAAGAGAAGGCTTTCCAAGTAAAACGAGAGTCAGAAAGGTTCCAACAAAATTCTGGTAGAGGCAGAGGCAAGGGAGGCTCAAGAGGAAGAGGCCGTGGAAGGGGACAAAGTAGTGAGGGAAGAGATCAATCTTCCCAAAATTACAAGAGTCCTCTCAAATGCTACTATTGCAAAAAAACCAGGACATAAAGAAGCCAGCTGTTGGAAGAAAGAGATGAACAGAAAGGTGAGCAAAAGTCCAATTTTGAGGAGTAAGAAGAAAAGTTGTTCTTGGCACAAAATACATCAAGCAATGATGCAGGACGTGGCGTCTGGTATATTGACAGTGGGTGCTCAAACCACATGTCAAGTGCCAAGTCAATGTTCAGAGAGCTAGATGAGTCAACAAAGAGCAAAGTGAGACTGGGTGATGGAAAACAACTTGATGTTGAAGGGAGGAGCACGATTGCAATCACAATTGAGCAAGGCAACACAAAGCTTTTGTGTGATGTGCAGTATGTGTCAAAGCTGGCTCACAATCTTCTCAGTGTTGGTCAACTCCTCAACTCTGGCTATCATGTGTTGTTTGAGAATGAGTCTGAGTCTTGTCTTATATGTGACAAGAAATCTAAAGAAGTTGTTGTGAAAATTCCAATGGGAAGAAACAGAATGTTCCCTTTAGATTTGTCAAGCCACGTGAGCAAAGCCATGACAGTCAAGGGGGATGATGATGCCAAGTTGTGGCATCTGAGGTATGGTCATCTTCATATGAAAGGACTGAAGTTGTTGCAGTCCAAAGAAATGATGCTAGGATTGCCTAAAACTGGAGAGCTTGAGTTGTGTGAAGGTTGCATCTATGGAAAGCAATCAAGAGGAGCATTTCCAATAGGAAAAGCATGGAGAGCAAGTGAATGCCTTGAACTTGTCCATGCAGATTTATGTGGCCCAATGAAGACAGTTTCACTTCGTGGAAGTAAGTACTTCTTGCTTATTACTGATGATTACAGTAGAATGAGCTGGGTCTATTTTCTTAAAGCTAAATCAGAAGCATTTGACAGCTTTAAGATTTTTAAGGCTATGGTTGAAAAACAGTTTGATTTTTTTGTAAAAGCATTTAGAACAGACAGAGGTGGTGAATTCTTGTCAAATGAGTTCATCACATTCTGTGAGGAGCATGTAATAAGGAGGGAACTTACAGCACCATACAGAAACCCACTTCATAAGGGGGGCAAGATCCCAAATCTACAACCAAGTTTGATAACCTAGTGGTTACCAAGATCCGACATCCATTGTCATTATTTGGAAGGAACATTTGTAACTCTTCCCAGGCCTGGATATCCCACATATCATCTAGTACTATCAAATGCTTCCTACCAAATAATCCCTTGTGAAGCCGTAATCCCACATCATAAGTCATTTCTTGTTTATCAGGGCATGCTATATTAATTGCAGATAAAAGGTAAAAGAGAAGCTGTCTAACAGCATATTCTTGAGATACTGTCACCCAAGCATGAACGTGAAAGTGTTCAACGATGAAAGAATTGTCATAAACAGCTGAAGCAAGGGTAGTCTTACCAATGCCTCCCATCCCTACAATAGGGATGATTCGACGACTGCAATCATCGGTGACGAGTGCACCCATTATTTGAATCACCTGCTTGTCTAATCCCACCACGGTAATCTTCCCACCGAGGAGGGGTCTTGACGAAGTAGCTGCTGCAACACTTGTGGATTCCAGGTCGCCCACGACTTGCAGGTCTCCCATCTCGATCAACTCTTTCTTGATGGAAAGGAACTTTTCTAGTACAGATAGGATGCCTTCAGTGCACGTATTCTGTACATAGTCGGATGAATTTGCTCGACCACATTGGATTCAATGATATCCTCTGCTGCATGTGCCGCGTCTCTGATCCGCGTCTCCAGATCGCCTGCAATTTCATACATGCGCCTGCTTGGATAAGTTTCAAGAAAGTTGATCAAGAAGTCAATCTTACCTTGGAGAAGCTCAGTCTGTTCTTTGTCAATAGTGATGTTATGGTGAGGAGGTGGGTGAAGAATCTGGGGTACACTATGAGAAAGAGAAACTAAAGCTCCATAAGCTGCCATCTCTGCTTTCTCACTGATGATGTGAGAAACAAACTTTAAAATGATGTCTGAATAATATTCAAACACTGGCTCTTAAGTCTTAACTACATACAGGAATTAGAACCATTGGCTTGGGCGAGTTGAGCTTTCGACCAGTAGCTGGAAATATGATAATATAATCCAAGTTGTCCGCCAGCAAATGTCAAATGTCAGTAGGCACCAGCAGAAAAAATAAATATGAGGAATATATCATTACATCCTTCCTTTCAAAACAAGGATATTACTGATAGCTAGAAAAATAAGCATAAGTTATATTGATAAAAATATGTAGTTAACATATTTTAATTTTTTAATTTTTTTAGTTATCTGTATTTTAGTTTGAGATATTTTAATTTATATTTTCTTGTTAGATTCAATATATTCAAACTAAATTTGAGTTTGAAGAGAGAATAATAGGCTGAATGAGTTAAAAAAGAAAAAGCAAATTGATGCGGTGAATACAAGGGTCCACACTTGATCACTTAATGTGCGGTCCATCAGTCCAATTACAAGAATAGAGAGTTTTCAACCCACAAACTCCATTGGTTAGTGTGTACGAAGTTGCAATCTATCAACCCTATCTCCTATAACTAATAAGGATATAAAACAAGTCTTGAGGAAAATATAAGTAAGAAAAAAGAATGAAGCGATCAAAGAATACTAAGAGTTGACTAACATGATTTTATCAAAAATATATTAACATCCCTATAAGAGGGACAGTGAATGGTCGGTCAATACACAACTCCTTAGAACAACAAATCAAACAAAAGGAAGAGAGAAAGAGCAAAGAAAGAGCAAAGAGGAGAAAAAGACTATCATACATGGTGGATATTCGTCTCAACTTTTGGTCTTTTTAAACTCTTGATTGAGTCTTTTTTTTTTTTTTTTTAATATATATAAATATGTACTTTGGTATGATGATTCATGAATACACCTTCATATTGCCAGTTCGATATGATGTTGAATTTCAATTGATGATTCTTGTACTTTTGATTTAGTTCGCTTTAATTTTTTATGAATATGTAATTTGGTATGTTGAATCATGCCTAGACCTTCTTATTGCCAGTTTGATTGTTGAACTTCATCGACGATTTTTGTATGAATAGTTGATATTTTTTTAATTGTTCTCTTAAATTTTGCATATTATTTTATTTATCTCGTATGATATTTTGACAATTTGATTTAGTAGTGTCCGTTGGATTGAATTATTGATTTATCTATTGTTTTAAGATACGATTGTAATCCATAAGTATTGTAATTTTATATTCTCCAGGAACAAATAGTGATTTATTCGCTAGGGAGAATATGAATATAGATTATCCGGATAGAACTTGTGAATTTAGAGTATAATCTATCATATCATCTTTTTAATTAAAGCATTCGACAAATTAAATTTAAAGAGTTTGTTTTAGGTTGTTTGACTGAATATGGAAACAAATTGTTTTAATTAATTAAAATAAGAGATGATTTAAATTGACAAAACTTGTTAATTAGGGATAGAGATTTAAAAGATCGATTGAAATATACGTAATTAACTAATTCATGCAAGTTAACAATTAAAGAAATACTAAACTGAGAGCTGAAGATCTTTAATTACTTAATTTCATTTACTTTCTTTGATTTCATTTATTTATACATCTTGGTGTTTTTCTTTTAATTAGAGTAATTTCGATTTATGTTGGAATATCTATCTCATAGATCATACAAAATATATAGTGGAAATAAATAATTAAAATTAATTTTACGGTCTATGTCTAAACTTGCACGTTCTTGTATGCATAATTCAGAAAGAGTTTAGCAATATACCTATCGCGATTCCATATTCTTAGCAAAAATCCACGAATGACCGGATTGTACATTGATTAAGTTTGAAACCTGCTCTCAAAGTCTATTTACGCACAACCTTGATGTATAAATACAGGATGTAGCTTGATTCTTGTGTGTGTTGTTTAGAACGAGATAAATAATTTAGAATTAAAAATATAATTGAGAATCTCAACACATGAGATGAAAGAGAAGAGAGCACACAAAGAAGTTGATCGAATCCTTGTTGTCAGGTGAGGCGTGGCCGAAAGATTCTCAAGGGATCAATTTGTATTATCCTGGTTTTCTTATAGACCTATGCTTCTTTATCTCTGTGTATTTACCTATTTTCACAACTGCATAAAAAAAAAAAAAAAATTAATTAAGATTTTTTGTTTTAAAATTTATCCAATCGTTATAAAACAAGTTTTTTGCTCATTTACAGCATGATTGGACATATATTTTATAAATTTAAATTTAAAAAAAAAAAAAAGAACATTATGAATAAGAACTTAGAAAATTCTAAATTTGAACATATAAATTTATCACACGCTCCTTCAACCGCAAACTAACGTCACCTAATTGAAGTAGTTGAAACATTTAAATACTTCACGTTTGGACAATAAAGAGATATAGATCAGGGACAAAAGTAATATAACTTGTACCAAAAAAGAAAGAGCAAACGAAATTAGCATGGGGGAGAGTATATATTTGTGATTATTTATCCTTTTTTCTGTCCTCTTGCTTCTCCACATTCTTTCTTCTTCATCTTGTTTCTTTTGCTGGCTCAACTGACAATATATCTGCAGTAGAGTGAGCTTCCCTCATTTTCTGAACTACATCTGGTGGATCTATTTGTCCTACAACAGTCACCCTCCCATATTCCATATCAATAGCAATGGAATCCAGGCCTGTTTCGAAGTTACAGATTGAGGCTAGTTAAAATCAATATGTTCACTACTTATGATTTACCAGGAATTCATTTTGGGTTTGCGTTTATATACCTGGAATACCACTCAAGGCTTTAAGGACTCTCACTTTCGTCTTCTCTCCAGCAATGTTCCACACCTTTAACACCACCTTCATCATATGCTATTCTCATACATGAATTTAGTGAAGTTGAGGGGGCTCATATCCTAGTAGCGTTCGCTGCTTTGATATTTTCCTTGCTGATCTCCCTACAGAAGCTCTTAGCCCATGTCCTAACTCCATCGCCTCAAGTTTTAGTATTTCCACAAAACTCATTGGTATCCTCTTCAGCTTCTTCACACCTCTAAGAACGAGATGCTCAAGGCGTGGAAAATGGTAGTCTTCTGCTCGCCAGATCTTCAGCTCACACTGGTAAATCATCAGGACTTTAAGTTGACGAAATTCCCCTTCAACTGGATTCCACTCTTTGCCTTTGGTGGCGTCGTCATGCAATTTGAGAATTTCAAGGTTTTGCAGCGACCCAACAATGGATATTTTCTTCCCAAGGAATCTTGAAATTCTTTAAGCTCAACTTTCTCAGAGAAATTGGGAATCTGATGTCCCTCCATAATATCTCAGCACCAGATAGTCGAAGCGATTCAAGGTTTTTGAAACATACAAGATTTTCTAGATGATAATTCACAACTTGAACACATGCCGCTCATATACGATTCCCAACTTCTTTAGATTTGGGATCCTTTTCAAGACTTCCTTTGTGTGTTTGAAATTTATGACTGTTTTAAGTGTGTGCAAATTTTCAAGAACAATCACGTTATCGTCATCTGGAGGAGGATCAGGGAGAGTGATCTTAGCCATCCAAAGATGTCTGAGTTGTGGCATCTCCCAGACCTCAACTGGTACAGTCATGCCACCTCTACGGACATCTAAAGTTTGCAGATTCCGACAAAGAGACATCGATGAAATAGAACTCATTGTGGGAGCAGCAACATACCATAAGTTATTGAGCTTTGAAAAATCAACCTTTAGGCCATTCACGTGATGCACTACCTTTAGCAACCTAAAGCCGTGGATGACCTGATTGAATCCAATAGAAAAATGGTTGTTGAAAATAGATCGATTGAACTTAGCTAATTACATGGCTTTGATTGCCATTGTCTCCATCGGGTAGCTAGTGAAAGACTAAGGCGCCTCTTGGTCTCTATGCCTGATGAAAGGTTGGAATCATCAAGCTGTGCTACGTACAAAAAGTTCTCTTTCTCAGCTTCTATAATGCGCAAGTCCCTTACCAGATCATGGATTTGCACGATCTCACGTTTCCAATACTTCCCCACTTATGAATCAAAACAAGATTTCGACCAATAAGATCTTCCAAATACTCGTGTGCAACCTCTTCTAAGTATTTAGCTCGAGTTGACCTGATAAGTCCTTCAGCAACCCACATTCTGACCAGCATGGACACACCGATTTCATAATCATCTGGAAACATGGCCAGATACAAGAAACATGGTTTCAGATGCAGTGGCAAATGAACATAACTCAGTGATAATATCTTCATCACATGTTCATTGTTTCCATATCTGAAAGGGGAAGCCACATCTCCTGCAACAGAATCCCAGTACTCTCTAGTTCTTTCAGACTTTGCAAGAAGCCCGCCAGTCACAACAAGGGCTAAAGGGAGGCCAGCGCATCTTTCAGCAATGATTTTTCCAATGTCCTCCAGTTCAGCAGGGCAATCTTCTTCTCCAAATATCGTTTTACTGAGCAGATCCCAGCTTCGACTCTCATCTAGGAAATCCATATTAAAAGGCGTGCAAGATTCGAAATCTAAAGTCAAGTTTGATAGCCTTGTAGTTACCCAGATTCGGCTCCCGTTTTCATTAACCGGAAAGAACCTTTTTACTTTGTGCCAGGCCTCAATATACCACATATCATCCATTACTATCAAATACTTCCTATCAAATAATTCTTTATACAGAAGTTCTCCTATTTCCTCATCACTGTAGTCTATTTCATTTGGACTTGTTTTTTTATATTGACATAGAAGGCCTAGGAGAAGCTCCTTGACAGTATATTCTTGTGATACTGTCACCCAAACACGAACGAGAAAGTGTTCAACGATTAAAGAATTGTTATAAACAGCTGAAGCAAGGGTAGTCTTACCAATGCCTCCCATCCCTACAATGGGGATGATTCGACGACTGTATTCATAGGAAGCGAGTGCGCCCATTATTTGAATCACCTGCTTGTCTAATCCCACCACGGTAATCTTCCCACCGAGGGGGGTTCTTGACGAAGTAGCTGCTGCAACACTTGTGGATTTCAGATCCCCCGAGACTTGTAGGTCTCCCATCTCGATCAGCTCTTTCTCGATGGAAAGGAACTCCTCTAGTACAGATTGGATGCCTTCAGTGCACGTATATTCTCCATCAGTTGGATGGATTTGCTCGACCACATTGGATTCAATGATATCCTCTGCTGCATAAGCCGCGTCTCTGATCCGTGTCTCCAGATCGCCTGCAATTTCACACATACGCCTGATTGGACAAGTTTCAAGAAAGTCGATCAAGAAGTCAATCTTTCCTTGGAGAAGCTCGATCAGTTCTTTGTCAATGGTGATGTTATGGCGAGGAGGTGCTTGGAGAATCTGGGGTAGAGTATGAGAGAGAGAAACTAAAGCTGCATAAGCTGCCATCTCTGATCTTCCACTCTCAACAGATATGGTTTATGGAAATATGGAAAAAGTGAGGGAAAAGAGTTATTCAGTTATCAACTCATCATGCCCCTCATTAAGCTATCTAACACTCTTTTCAAGCTCTTCATTCCTATGCTTCAACACTCTTTCCTCAGTCAGCATCAACTTAAAGCATTTTGACTTCCACAAAATCAAGTCTGCTGATCACACAGTTTTTCTTCCCAATATTTGATTCCAAATATATACATTTATCAATAATGTTTTTTAGTGAGTGTACATCAAATTCACTTATTTAATTATAAAATATTATTTATTTATTTGTAAAGTATTATTATTTTTTAAGGTAATTAAATATATTTTAAAGTAAAAAGTAATATGTTATAGTTAAAAAAATAATACTTTAAATCATGATGTGCTTTATAATTAAACAAATAATATTTTAAATTATGTTGCATGTGCACCCGATGTATAAATTTTTGTGTTTTATTTTCTTTTTAAATTTATATTGCAGGTTCATTACACTCAATACATTCTTCATATTATTTCTTTACTTTTACTGCACTAGTATTTGAAAAGTCCTCAATTTTTGTCCCCTCCAATTTCATCCCCGCATCTACTTCCGTACCTACAATCGGAGCTCTAATACTTACTTTGAAGAACAGAACAAAAAAATCATTGATACGTATTTCAACAATTACAATCAAATCAATATCTATACTAATATAAGAGAAGGATCATCAAAATTTTTATCTTTTCATCTGAATTAATTTACATGTCTCATTCCCTTTTTTTTTTCTTTCTCTTCTATTTTTATTTTACACTAAAATTAAAAAATTCAAATAATTTTTTCGTTTTAAGTTCGTTTTAATATATGATATATTAAATTAATATTATTTTTGTAATCTTTAATTTGAAACCAATATTGTATATATAAAAATAAATAATTATATCTAAAATTATGATATATAATTTTTATGGATGAAATATAAATTTTTTATGCATTGAATTATTAATGTTAAAATTTTGATATATGTGATGAATTTGAATGAATAGTATATCAATTTTATATATGGATTTAACATACAAACATAAATATTTTCTTATAAAATAAAAATATCATACCATTGATTTATTATTTAATTTCAATAGATTTTAATAAATTAAAATATTTATATTCAGTTGAGAAACAGTGCAAAATTCACTTCAAAATGTTGTATAATATATTATTTAATAAAACTAACTTAAAAAAATAAAATACAATTTAATATATAAAACTATATTCCAAATTGAATAATATTTATATAATTATAATTGATATAAATAATAGGTTACCTAAATTTTTTAATAATAATTTCCGCCAAAATCTCCTTTCTATTTTAAAAAAGTAATACCATCCAACTAGATTTTTTTTTGTTTTTCAATCTATTTTTTAAATGCTTATAACTTTTTCATCTCAACTCTATTTTTTATGAAAAATATATCAATTTAATTATTTTTTTTATGATCTTCAAATTTATATTCATATCGCATATATAAAAATAAAATATTAATTTCAAATATAATTTTTTTCATAAATTTATTGTGGTATATTTTAGTATTTAATATATTTATATATATAAAATATTTTTATTTTTTAATTATGTTATTATATTATAAATTGTGCAACCATAAAAAAAATAGTAATCCTGCACTGAAGCTAGAAAAGTGATTTATTTATTTATTTATTTGCAAAATTTGAGATAGTTCAAATAAAAGAAAGTCAAAGTTCAATAAAAATTACGAAAAAAGATTTTACACTGGATATGACAGGAAAAAGTTGTTGTATCGCTGATGGGAGTTGTGATTTTTTTTTAAAAGTTTTTTATATTTTTTTAATTTGTTATGAGGCAACTTCTTTGTAGAGAGATTGGGGCGGTCATTGTAAATATTAGTTCTCTCGTGCGATGTACGGATATATTAATTTTTTTATTAATTATTTTTATATAATTCTATAGTACAATATTGTTAAATTTAAAAATACATAAAATTGATGTTTTTCAAAAATATATAATTATATTCAATAATTTGTATATGTAGCATGATTATAATAAGATATATAAATATTATATATTTGTGATTGGGTAAAATAGAATAAATCCAATTTGAAGATTAAGGAAGTAATTATATATAAACCTAAAAGTAATAGGTGAATGCATTCATAAGAATAAAACTATGAATATAAGCAAAACTATATAGAAATTTATAATATTTTAAGGTTGCATATGAGCAAAGTTATACAATATTTTCCTGTTATAGTACCCATGTTTTGGTCGAAAAATATGACAACTACATTAAATAACTGATACTTCTCATATATATATATATAAATATTTTTAACAAATTATTATATTATATTATGTTTGGAAGAATTAAAAAATTTAGAATAATTGAGGCATCACTTTATGAAATATTCTAGAATTAATGTTAATTTATAATTCCAAAATTTTTGTTAATTAACTTCATAAATGCAAAACCACCTCCAACTTTTTAATGTGAGATGATTAACTTTCTTAATTTACGAATGAATTATTTATTTACTAATAATAATAATACAATAATATTGTTCAATAATTTTAAAAGATAATATATATGATTTTTTTTAAAAGTATACGCAAATTTACAAAGCTATTTTAGCTGGTACTTCTCTTTATATATATATATATATTTATATATGTCTTTTATATATTATATGTAAGATTTAGTATAAAGTAAATCACAATTTTTAAAAAAAAATCTGAACAATAACTATACTCTAGCAAATCACGAATTCTCTAAAAAATCCTCTTTCCTAATATTATAATAAATATAAAAATTAATAAAATAAAAAAATAATATTACTATTTTTGAGAATGAAAAAGATAGAAAAAACATGTGTTACTATAAATAGATGGATTTCTCCTATTATATATATACATATAATTGTTATATAAATTTTTATAATAATAATATAATTTATAATATATTATTAGTATAATAAAATATATTAAGACAATCCTCTATTCTTTTAATATGTATCAATTTGACATTAATAATAAGATTATAATATCATATGACACTAGGAAGTTTGTGATAATATATTATAAGCATATATAAAGACAGATCATCATATATAATTAAGCAGTTTGAGTGTGTTTTTCTAAATGGCACTTCTGCTTTCACATTATAAGAAATTAGAATTGTTACTATGCGTTGAAGAATCTGTAATATATTGATGTATAATATAATTTGACTAGTTTAATATTTAAGAATATACTAGTAGACTCGTTCATGGGCGTATGCTTTTATTAAATATATTAATTATATTTTAAAATTATTAAAAAATAATTTATTTTATATTAATACATATATATAGCAAGAGCGATATCATACTACAGGAGTTCTCCTCAGATCAACTTCATTTAAGGTTGAGTAGGAAAACTTAAAATTTGTATCCAAAAAAATTTTATTTTTTATTTTTTTTACTTAAATTCAACTAACATTGACCGACAACCTATGAGAAATGTTTGTTGTTGTGCAAATATTTATATTTACAAAACATTCACTAAAAAGAGAATTAAGTATGAGAGTTATCTCGACAATTGAAAAGGAAAAACATGTCGAACAATTGATTTTAAATAATTACATTGCCCTTTCTTAATTGAAATTCTTCTAACTCTTTTTTTATATATTTATTATTATTAGGAACACATGACAGCTTATGAAAAAGAATAAAATCTAATGTGACAAGTCTTGAGAATATAAACTCTACTTTTAAATATACAAAGGTAAACTTTTTTAATGTATCCATCCAAATATCTATATCCCAAAATAAATATATCCATAAAATTGTATTTTTAAAAAATACTTTAAAATATATATTATGTGGAAACTTTATTCCAATTACACTTTAATATATCTCTAAACTAATATAAAGAAAATTATTTGTTATTGAACTATTTATGTTAAGTTTTAAGATAAAAATACAAAAATATTCTTTTTTTAATTCCAGAAATTAGTTTATGTATAAAAAGTTAATGTGTACAAAATACGATTGTTTATTTATTTTTTGTCTTGATTGTATTGGTTGGAAATTTCGTGTGCATGGTTTGGATTATTTATAGAGGGTTGATTTAATTCTTTATATACTATAAATATTATTTTTTTAGATAATCTCATATTTTTTTTGAAATATCAGAGTTATTTGTTTATTTTGTTTCACAATTATATTATTATTTTTTGGTGGGTTGGAGCACTTGTATTAGATTTGAGTATTTTTATAAACAATATATATTTGTAATGGATTGAATTACATATATAAAAAAATATAAACTTTTAATATATAAGATTATGAAAAAATTAATATTTTTTTAAAAGATAAAATTATTTATTTTATTTTATTACTTCATAATCTTAATATTTTTAACCTCAATGAATTTATTTTGAATTGGGTTGTAACGTTTGTAACTCTTTTTTTTTGTACTTATTATTTATAATCATTAGGACACATGACAACTTTAAAATCATGTAAAAATATGATGTGTCAAATCTTAAGAGTATGAACTCAACTTTTAAATATATAGATATTCAAGAATATGATAAATATTTTATATTTTATGGGTAAAAGTCTATATAAAAGAATACTTGTTTCATTTTAAAATAAGAATCATGTTTCTATATATCTTGATTAATTGTATTAGAATTAAATTATTTGATAAGTTTTTCAAATATTAATAAATATTTATTTGAAAATCAACTCCAATACAATTAATTCAATATGAAATAAATATTCAAATATAATTAAAATAATCAATAAAAACGTAAAATAAATATTGTGAATATAATGTCTCATTATAATATATGCAATATGAGTGTCAAATTAAAGAGTATAAAAAGAGAATATTTGATATATTATACACACACAAAAATATATATTAGAGACAAAAATGTTATTTATATTTAACAGATTGAAAAAAAACTTTCTAAGAGAGAAGAAAAATAAAATTCAACTAATCAAAAGTTGAGACACAATTTTTTTAAACTAGTTTCTTTTGAAAAAGAAATAGGCAAATTACTACTTTTAAGCTATTTTGTAATTATATTAGTATGGATAAGAGTAATACATTGATAAGCTGAATTTCGCTAGCAGCTCACTCCCAAGTCCCAATTTCACAAGGTTAGGGATGACAATGAAATGAACTTAAACACGAACCCTTATGCATGTCACTTCATTTGGGGAGAGTAAAAATCCGAATAAACAGGTATCAACGTGCTTGAAGTGCGTAATGAGATTGATAGAAAAATCTGCATAATTTTAGTTGATAATAATGTATTTTATACATTTAATTTGTTTGGACTAACTGATTTTTTCTACTTATCGTATTTATTATTCCAAATACTTTATTTCTTATTTTCTTATTTACTTCAGTAATTTTTTTAGTATTTTGAGCTTAGATGGAAGAGCGTGAGTCCGTAGACCAATACAACATAAAGTTGGACTGAAATAGTGAACGAATTCATTAATATTGGGTCAAATAGCTTCACACTAGGTGACTTAGTGTGTGCCAAAATGGAAGAATTAATAACATGACGCCCAATAGTTCAAACCTTGATTATTTCTATAGATCATTTAAGGTATAAAAAATCGTCGAAGAAAGGGCAGAGGACAACAGGAAAGGGACAAAAGACATCGTTGGTGGTTTGAAGAGGGAGAAATAAAATCAGAGAACATATTCGAATACTTTCCTCCTCTTTCTTCTATTAACTTATGTACACATGATTTTCGATGAAGAACGTATGTTTCAAAGTTATGATGTGTGGCAAGGTTTTATATTTTCAATCAAAGGAATGTTTGAACCTATGTTGATTACTGATGGGGTTAAATAGTAGGTCATAAATTATTCTAGATCATAACTAAAAACCAGGCTCATATGTCATGTGGACTATACAGGTCGAAGCAAAGCAGATCTGAATAGAGTAGAGCTGAGTAGGTATGAGTAGACCAGAGCCGAGCAGGTCTGAGTAGATCAGAGCTCATGAAGACTGAGCAGATCAGATCTGACTTCCAGTCTTTGTGCGTTGCCTTCCAAATCAAAGTAGATAAGCTCTGTCCCGAACCTTTTTGTGACATTGTTGGGGGATAAAGGGTAAAATGTGTCAAATCTCGCTGTGGTTCCATAATTCAACACGATACCCTCCTATGATTACAAAATTATATTAAACTCTTATGTAGTTCATTAATCATGCACACGCTCCCTTTTTGCAATCTAAACTTTAATGACGTTATTTTTTAGGGTATTTCCATTATGCCCTTGTATTACATCCACCACCACCTCTATATATATATATATATATATATATATATATATATATATATATATATATATATATCTCCAATCTGTAAGAGGGCACTATCTCTCTTTTTTTTTTTTTTTTTTTTCTCTCTCTCTCTATTGTCTCAAGTCTTTCTTCTCTGCTTTTATTTCTTGATTTTGGGATAATTTTTCCATGAATTTCATCCATCTCCATATGAACGAGAGCTCCATCTGAGAGTGAGAGAGAGAGAGAGAGAGAGGTTTGTTCCATCATTGTTTTCCAATTTCCCTTGTCCTGTAATTTATACTTTGATTTATGCACATACTACTTCTCCACACAATTCTCTTTCTCTCTCTCTCTCTCTCTCTCTTTAAAGATTTTTGGCTCTGAATGTCGATAAAATTTTGAAAATGGGCCATTTTTATGGGGTTTTTTCTGATGAACCGGGTGAACTCGGTGTTGACGGCGGCGGATATAGGTGTGTTGTTCACGACGATGAATACCTCAGCCGAAAGGATTCAATGTAGAGGCGTTAAATCTTTCCGAAGTCAGATCCATTGAAACTTTAACTAATCAAATGAAAAGAAAGATATGAAAATCCTAAAAATTACGGCGGTAAACCATTCAATTTTGGGAAGAAAACATTCAGATTTGTGGAACTGTGGAAATGAAGGTCCAGAAGCTCTGCTTTATTTTTTTTTTTTTGCTTTAATTATATAAAAAGAAAGTTATTATTATTGTGATGAAATTATGAAATTCAAATCTTCGTGTGATGGTTTAGTTTTCAATTGATACTTTTTATCTGTGTTTGTGTATTTGATCTGTTATTAAAGATTGATAATCAATTATTTGGAGTTTTTTAAGGATATTTTTCTTAAAAATTTATTTCCTATGTTTGATCCATTCATGGTTCTCTAGAGTTGTGGGAGATTTTTTAGGAATTTTATTTTATTATTATTTTCTAGGTTTGATCTCTTCCTAGACCTTCTGGAATTTTTAAGGTAGGGTAAGCAATGAGAAATTTGATGAAGAAATAAAAAAAATCATATTTATAAAGAAAAATAAGGAAGAAAAAGAAAACCATATATTTAAAGGGTACAATTGTAATTTTAGAAGGTAATAATTGAAAAATAACATGTTAATTCCAAGTAAACGCACGTGCACCTCAAATTCATCAAAACCGACGTATTTGAGGGTATTGTGTGGGATTAATGAAACCACGAAGGAGTTACAATTTTCTAACCACAGAAGAGCATCGTGCTAAATTATGAAACCACAGGGAGATTTGACACATTTTACTCGGGGATAAGCAGGGCAGAAAGAATGCTTGGAATTTTCCATACCTGAATTGAATTATCTTGCTACCTTCGGGTTTTTCTTAAGACATAACAATTCTTCCTAGCTAGCCCTACTAATAGTCTTATCTGTTAGGGTGAGCATGTTGTAATAATTACCTCAACAAGTGGGTATCTCATCCTATTCCTTGCAAGATGAGGGCATAGCCGCCCAAGCTAGTAAGTCTTTTTTTTTTTTTTTTTGGTAAAAAGACATTAATGCCCTTCTCCAAAAGGTATATAAGTAAGGTATATTTCATTCTATAACACACAATACTGTTACATAAACACATTCAAATATTTCTCTCTCTAGATTAACAATTCATCCACTACTTGAGCATCGAAGTGTTTTCTCCAGAACCTCTCTGGCGAATTTGTACAGGTCTCACCATGAAGCTTTTGGCAGTTCGGATCCACCATCCCTTGATCAACCGCGAGTTCTTCTTCCCCATGAGAGTTCATCTTTATTTATTTAAGTGAGGGAAACAACTTCATCAAATGGCGCCGTCTATGGGAACGACATGAATGGGTAAAGATCATTAACACTAAAAATTTGGAATTCAACAAAATGGTAGAAAAAAAACAACAGTGTTCCTCAAAGTCTCAATTTGGAGTTCGAACAGGTGGTCGAATAAATAGCACCAAAGGGAGGAATTCCAAGGGCAACTCATATACCTATGGGGGGATAAAGTGGGGTCTCGAATCCAAACATGGACAATGATGGCACGATCATGATGACTATTGGCCAAATAATTGGTTGTTAAAAATGGCAGTAGAGAGTGACCTGGCTAATAGAAAAACACTTCCCGCCCATCCTCCCATGATGTTCCCCTGCTCCCGAACAGGTGCGTCCCTCCCAGGGAATCAATAAAGAAAACAAAGTTCCTCGTAAAGATAGATCAGGAGTGGAGGAGATAAAACTAGTAAAGAAGCAAGAGCTGAAGTAAGCAACTCAATCGTTAGGGAGAGATCTCCCTCTGTCAGATCAAGGGAAGATAAAACTATAGATCGGGATATCACTTATTCTATCAATGAGAACATGGTGAACCATCATATTTTATCCTTGCAACGGGAAACAGAGGAGCTCGAAAAGAGGGAGGAAGGAGGTCAGATCCGTCATCAAAATCGATCTCCCTTCTCCGAAGAAGTATTGGATGATGTACTTTCCACCAACTTTAAAGCACTGAACTACAATTATGATGCAACTTCCAATCCATATGATCATTTGATGAGGTTCGAGAATGGAGCTTTACTACACCATCACACAGATGGTGTAAAGTGTGGGGTATTTCTGACCACGTTATCCAGATCAGCTCAACATTGGTTCGGATAGCTACCTTCAAGCTTAGTTCATTCCTTCGAAGAACATAGCTCTCTATTCCTGCATCATTCGCTAGTGCCAAAAAGTAGCAAAAGACGTCTTTATATTTAATGAGCCTCAAGCAGAACTCCAGTGAGGGTTTAAGGCTCTTTATAAGTCAGTTCAATGTTGTAGTGTTAGAAGTCCCTTCAGCTACGATAGAAGTGAAAATCACAACACTACTATAAGGCCTATTGGATGAAGACTTCTTCCATGCTCTTGCAAAGAGAACTCCCCAAAATTTTGACGAATTACTAGAGAGAGTGGATAAGAACATCAACCTAGAGGAAGTGAAGTGAAACTTCCCCAAAGAAAGAGGGAAGTGGGGAGGAGGGTTGAAAATCCCCCTAGGGAGAACATGAAGTTGGAGCAAGAAGGACCACTTCGGAGGGCAAGATTTACTAAGTACACTTATCTGAACCTAGAATTTACAAAACTGTTTGAGATAGTTATGGAACATCCAAAAATTCAAAGTTCCTAGTGGGGCTTATCAGGGACCCAAAAATCCCAGATCTAGAAGTTCATGCAGATACCATAATGAATATAGGATGGTACTAATGCCTGTCATCATTTGAGGAATGAAATAGAATGACTGTTTCAGAATGGACACCTCTTGGATTTTGTCAGAAGAGAGGTGGAAGGATGAGACAAGGTTGAACAACGACCAACCTGAAGAACGAAAGAGAGAAAGGCCCTCGTAAAAGAAGGGATATTTCTGATTGATAGTTGGGGGACCTACTGATGGGGACTCGCATAGAGCCCGTAAAGCTCATGTCAGATTAGCCAAAACTCAGGAAAGTGAAAGTATGGTAGAAGTAGGGAAACTCGTCGACTCTCTGAGTTTGAGGTTCAGTGCTGTTGATAAAAGAACTGTGATAAGACCACCAACGATGCTCTAGCCATCACGACGGAGATCAGGGGTATGATGTGGCCTGGGTGGACATTGGTAGCTCAGCAAATATAATGTTCTCCTAGTGTTTCCAAAGAATGAAGTTGAATATGGATTTAGAGTCAGTGGGGACATCCCTCTACGAATTTGCTGGGGGAGTGATCCGGCCCAGGGGGCAAATCACGCTCTAGGTCTGTATGGGGGAAATGCCAGCATAGAAAGTAAGGAGGGCCAAGTTCTTGGTGGTAGAAGCTCCCTGTGATACCCCAAACCTCTCACTACTCATTGGCCAATATAGTTTATACGTTTCGTTCATTTTATAATTTTATTTGCTATTTAAAATGCATTTTGTTTATATTGTAGCTCATATTTAATTATGTTTATTATATTATTGTTATAATTTTGTAGGGTTTACATTATATGATAGAAACCCTTTACCTAAAATGTTGATGAGAGAGATTAGGAGTCAGGGTTTATAATATTGCATTACACGTGATAAGTTAATAATAACAACAACAACAACAACAACAACAACAATAATAATAATAATAATAATAATAAGAACAACAACAACAACAACAATAATAATAATGAAAAGGAAAGCGATCAGATTAAGGAAACATAAGGCAGTGGGATAAGATAATAAATATTCTCTCTTCCACAATTTGAACCAAACAAAAACATAAAAAATGTGAAAGGTGGAGCAACAAGGTGATTGAAAAGGTAAGTTTGCATACACCTTGATTTTATCTTCTAATCTAATTAACTTAAATTACAATTATTAGTATCCAATTAAGCATGATAGTTTTGGAAACATTCAGTAGATAACAAAAGTTAAATTTATGTTAAAAAAATGATGATTAAGTTTATTTATGTCTAGAAAATCTGATAAACATAGGATTTACGTGCAATTTGGGGCTATTATGTATAGGTTTTTTAGGCAATTGCATGTACTTAAGTGGCGAGTTCATCATGATTTTGTTATGTCACGTGATTGTTGAAGTTTTGACAGAAAAACAGATAATTAAGGATGTATAAACTACGTCTCAAGCCACATGGACCGTGCTTACCCTCGTGATATGATCTTAACTGTTGCAATTTGGTGTGATTTGGGTATATGTTCTTGATTCGGTGTGATTTGAGCATATCTTCTAGATTTGGTGTGATTCAGGCATATCTTCCCATTCTAATGAGAGATACGGTAGCTATCAAAACCCTAGTAATTGTCTATAAAAGAAGGGGTTGCATTAGATTATACGAGGATCATATAACACAATATACAACAAATTTTAGGGTGAAAAACAAGGATACAAAAGAGGATCAACCAACCAAGTATCAGAGAGAGAGAGAAACGGAGATCGTTTAGGCTTCAATAGTCTTCTTTTCTTTTGTTCTTTTTATGTTAGCCATAATTATCAATATGTTTCATGGATTATGTATTGAATATGTGTGGCTAAACATCTAGTGATTCTAGGGAGTGCATGATTATGGATTCATATATTTTTCTTTAATGATATTATTTCCCTTCCTATATTTGTTTATGCTTCCTTGATTTGAGTGTCGTATGAAATTATGTGGAGACTAATTGTATATGTATAGTTAATCCATTACTGCCCAAAAGGGAGTAATTGGTTAATGGATTAGGAATGCATAACATAACACATGCTAAATCGGGGATTGGTAAGCGTTATGATGAGAATAGATCCTAGGCACGATTGGGAGTTAGATAATATCTTGAGAATTATTAGTGTTATCTAATCTACTTTTAGATCTAGCTCGGAAGAGAGGATTTATATATATTAGTGATTCTCCTACAAATATAGGAATTAAATATGGTTTGATACATTAAAGGAACTCATATGGACCATATGAATGCATGTCCCTGAAATCCATACAACCTCTAATTATCTTTAGTTGTTCGAATTTGATTTGATGTTCATTTCTACTTCGTAATTTGTTTTAGTTTGTTTTA
This sequence comes from Caryopteris x clandonensis, assembly GCA_028749325.2. NCBI lineage: Eukaryota > Viridiplantae > Streptophyta > Magnoliopsida > Lamiales > Lamiaceae > Caryopteris > Caryopteris x clandonensis. The sequence continues at coordinate 11,092,030 of JAPYKT020000001.1, read as the reverse complement.
CCAAACCAATTCCAAATTGATTCTTTAGATAAAGGATAGTATCATAAATGAATACTTAGTTGAATTTACTATATACAGTCCCTGTGGATACAATACCTGTTCTCACCATATATTACTATAATTTAACTCTTACATTTGCGAGTTGTATTTTAAGTGAAATAAAATAGGGAACAAAATCTTTTCGTTCAATTATATAAGCTTAAATTCAATAATTGTTGTTTTGTTTAGATAATAAAGTGAGTGGATTAGATTAATGGGTCAATTAAACTTACAAAATTGTTTGTTGAAATGATATTGATAAACCTTAATTATGTTATTGAGGAAAAAAAGAAGAAGAAAGAAGGTATTTGTTATTATAATAATATAGGTATTGGTATAATGCTTTAACTCATTATCGAAGTAATCATTGATACTTAATTAGTGAAATATGAAATTGATATATATGTATGAATGTGAATATATATTAAAATGCATGCACTGGGTTGAAGTTTATGTTATTTGAATTAAGTTATAAGAATTAACTTATCTATGGATTTTTCATTAATTGTTGCTTGGTCTATTATAGATTAACACCGCGGTGAATTAAGAGATCAAATTTTTAATAATCATGTTGAAGTACAGGTAAGTAGAAATCCATTTGCACCTCCAATGCATAGACATAGGTATTTTCTGTAATATTTTGCTATGAGTTATTTGTGACTTATGTTTTTAGATATCAATGGATATGAATTACTTGTGTGAATGAGTGATTTGGTATTATATTAAACATAACATTCACGAGCATTATCATGTGCATGCATAAGGAATGTATAGTCTTCTTTCCATGCACTATATCATGAAAAGAAATGAAAAATGTAATGTTGACCACTACTAGTGTACTGAGGTCAGTGGTGTGTGAGACATGGACACACTTTATGATATGTTGAGCCGGTGGCATGTGAGATATGGATAGACTTGATTTGTTAGGCTGGTGGCATGTCAGACATGGATATGCTCTATGATATATTGAGTCTGTGGCATGTGAGACATGGATAGACTCTATGATATATTTAGTCGGTGGTATATGAGACATGGATAATCTCAATTTGTCAGACCGGTGGCATGTGAGACATGGATATCTCTATGATTGTGATTATTTATTAAGCTAGCTTTTCGATGCACAATAGATGGATCAAGGGCTCTATAAAGATAAAAGATTCTAAACATGTGTTATGATTTCATTAGCATGCATTTCACATCTCTTTTAAAGTTTCTGCAAACATTTAACTGACTATACATGCATGATTTCTGCTTAATGAGCTTTTGCTTACCTAGTTTGTGCATTGTAGGTGAGTATGATGACGGTGTGTGAGCTCATGGCTTACTAGGCATGTTGTTTGTGCTTCTGCAAGCTTTTGAGAATCGGTGTACTTGGATGACGACCTTTGGGGCTAAACCATGGGCTTACTATGCTTTTGGGTTCTATTTTATTGTTCTGTTTGAACTTGTATAATATTACTCAATTTTTGACTTGTAAATATTGGTGTGAATATGGTGGATACTTTAGCATCTATTATGGATCTTTGTTTATGCGTGTATATGAGCCTTTGTCTGTGAGATGAATTACACCTTATAAATCTATTCAGGTGTTTACAAGTGAAGAAAAAATACGTACATATTTAATTAGGTTAAAGTGATCTATGTTAAGGTTAATAAGGGTTGGGTGTCACACTCCCTCAGCCTACAATGTGATATTTGGCCAAGCAATAGTGCTTACTTATCATATAAAGTTGAAATTTCTGGAAGACAGATCAGAGGGGAGGTAATCGGAGACCTGTTCTGCTCTAGAAAGTGTTATGCAAAAATGGTGAAAGAAGTTAGTTCTTCGGATCCTCGAAAGGTCAGAATTGAAAGTGTTATGAGCAAAAAATTAAAGGTAACAGAAGAGCAGGAGGTAGATCCAAAACTACAGATAGAGCCTGCAGAGGAGTTGATGTCTGTGAAGTTATGGCCTGATAGAGTGGGCTTTTGCACGAAAATATGACTCAACATGTCCTCAAAAGCTACTGAAAGTATTAAAAGGTGCTTATAGAAGAACTCTAACCTATTTGCATTTCAGACGAAAGATATGGGTGGAATAGACCCTGTTGTGGCTAAGTATTACCTCAATGTTGACCCCACTGTTAGGCCTGTTAAGCAAAAGCTGAGGCGGTTCGGTTTAGAGAAGGATAAGGTGATCAAAGAGGATGTGAAAAAGTTGATAGAAACAGGCCATATCACTGAAATATAGTTCCCAAACTGGTTATCTAATGTAGTGTTGGTGGCGAAAGGATCCGGGTCATGGAGGATGTATATTGATTTCAGGGATCTGACCAAGGCATGCCCCAAAGATTGTTACCCACTTCCTCGAATTGATCAGTTGGTTGATTCTACTTCTGGATGTGAGCTGTTGAGCATGATGGATGCTTACAAAAGGTATCACTAGATCCCCCTAAATCTAGGAGACATCCCTAAGGTATGTTTCGTAACCTTTGTTGGCACTTATGCTTATGTGAAAATACCATTTGGCCTAAAGAATGCAAGAGCTACCTCTCAGAGGATGGTGGACATGGTCTTCCAAAAATAGCTTGGCAGAAATATGGAAGGATATGTTAACAATATGCTGGCCTAAAGCGTGAGAGGGGATGTCCATGTCTCTGATCTAAAGGAAATCTTTTCCATGAACTTTATCATTAGTGTAATGGCTCTTAATAGTCATATATGATGTTGTGGGTATATCCTTGATGAACTGGACGTGGTCGTCTTTCTCCAATTCCATAAGAGATTTGGGGAGCTTGAGCGTGAATATATCAGTAGTAGATTTATGTATTGTGCCCTTCTTGGGTCCTTAGAAGATTCAGCAGCCACCTCAGCAGTGAGGGCTCTCTTCGCACGATGCCTCTTGGTCTGTCAATTATCTACCTTTCTAGCAAGTGGAAGAAGTGTTGGCTAAAGTGGTCCTCATCGTGGAGGCAGTGCAGGGCCATTCGATGGAGGAGCTGGCATCATCGAGGACGAAAGAGCAATAGTGACCACTGTAACCTCATTCGAAAAAGGTAAAGAGGGTACCAACGCCTCATCTACCCCAGGAATGTAGTGGAGGTGATTATTATTCCCAAGAGGTGAGCAAAGAAAGTGAAGACATGGAAGTATATTACCAACGCTAGAAGACAAAGGGATTCAATGTTGGAGAAATCCGAAGTGTGATAATACTTCTGCTGTCCTAAAAAAGTCTTTGACTCTGAAAGAATTGTTATGGGTCTGAACAAAATGATTTAGTCTTTCAAGAAGCCTTATGTTTTTTGTTGACATCCTAATCGAACTAGGAGTAGCTGAACGAGGGGTAGTGTAGAGTCATTTCCTGAGGAAAAGTCCATTGGCCTGAAGTGGGGGTGATGAAGAAGTATTCATCCTTCTAGTTCTTATCCAAACTAGGAGGTTTTCCTATAAAGTAGGTAGGACTATTAGGATGACAACTGGGATAAAAGAAATTGTTTTCCTTTTTTAAATCATTCCAGATATGGAAGGGCTCAATAGAAGGAAGACCATTGTTCCCCTCGAGGATGATGTAAAAAAAGATCATAAGCCTAAAAGCAGAAGGGTTGAACAGATTTAGAGGGACCCTGTACCTCCTAGCTATTTCAGATAGATGTAATTTATAGGAAACCTCAGATCGACATCTATCTGAGATCTCCAGATGGTAAGAGTGGGAGATGAAGTATAGGTTGGTTGTTCATCAGAATCAGGAATTCTGACTCGAAAGTGAGAAGTGAAGGTGAAATCAATGCGGAGGGAGGCCAGAGCATGAAAGGTGAGGTTGAAGGACCTGAAACTGTCCCATTAGATTCTATCACTTTCGAGAACTACCCTGGGGTAATCAGTGGTTACAAAGGGAATGATAGAGTGGGGCCTGAGAGAGGAACACCCATGGGAATATCATCCAAAGGCATGGACTCAAAACTTTGTTCAAAAGGAGTGATGTCAGAAATGATTGGAAGAGAGGAATGATAAGGAGAGGCTTGCTCCTCTCCAGCAGCTGGGGTTTTAGAATCAGTCTTGCAACTATTCTGAGAACATGCAGAGGTGGAAAGGGAAGAGATGGATTCATCCCGAAGGATAATAGCATGTCAAGCAGCCGAAGGGGAAGAAGGTTGAGCAAAAGATGATGAGCGACAAGAAGAGTGGTCCGACATTATTTCTTAAAAAAAGAAAAGGGGAAAGAAGAGATAGGGAACGAGAAGGATACCTAGTAAGCTTGAAGAATAAAAGTTAGGATGGAGGGAGGTAAGCAGGAAAGACAGACACCGAGAATGATTGGAGAGCATGGTCCAGAATCTGTTCGAAAAATACTATTGAAGACCCGAAGGCGAGAAGATTGATCTGAGTAGATTATCTAAACGGATAGAGCACCCCAAAAAACTAAGAACCTTACCCCAGAATCACTCAAGAGTTGAAGAATTCATAAAACAGACGAAAGAAAGGTAAATTGTTAGAGTAATAGTATCCTCTTTTATAGCTCATACCCAGTTGAAGAAAGATGAACTGTGAATCCTCATTTCATCTTTTGGTGACACGTGTAGGGTCAAGGAAGATTTATGCACAAGATTTTGACACATGGAGGGAGGAGACTTTGGGCATTGGGATGGATGAATTGGAATGGGAAAAGAGGTGATTGTTGGAGTTAAAGCTAACACTGACGAATCTACTCTGACTTTGCCTATATTAGTCAAATCAGAGTTGGGGGAGTAGTTGATAAGGGCTAAATAGTTGGTCAAAAATCACTCTAGATCATAACCAGAGCCCAACCAGCAGAGGACACGAATAACCTTAAAACCAGGCCCAGATGTCATGTCGACTATACTGGTTAAAGCACAGCAGATTTGAATAGAGCAGAGCTGAGCATGTCTGAGTAGACCAGAGCCGAGCAGAGCTGAGTAGATCAGAGTTGAGCAGGTCAGAGTTGATCTAACTTCTAGTCTTTGTGTGTTGCCTTCTAGATCAGAGCAGATTAGTTGTGTCCCGAAACTTTTTGCAGCTTTGTCAGGGATAAACAGGGCAGAAGGGATGTTTGGAATTCACCATAGCTGAACTGAACTATCTTGCTATTTTTGGGTTTTTCCTAAGACACATTAGTTCTTCCTAGCTAGCCCTACTAATAGCCTTATCTGTCAGGGAGAGCATATTGCAATAATTACCTCAGTAAATGGGTGTCCCATCATATTCCTTGTAGGATGACGGCATAGCCGCCCAAGCTAGTAATCCATTTTTGGTGAAAAGACATTTTACCTTTCTCCAAAAGGTATATAAGTAAGGTATATTTCATTTTGTAGCACAAAAAATTATTACATAAACACATTCAAATATTTCTCTCTCTAAATTTACAGAATTTATCCACTGACTTGAGCGTCGGAGTGTTTTTGCCAGAACCCCTCCAACGAATTTGTGCAGGTCTCACACGAAGCTTTCGGCAATTCGGATCCGCCATCCCTTGATCAACTGCGAGTTCTTCTTCCTCATCAGAATTCATCTTTATTTATTTAAGTGAGGGAAAGACCCTCATCAATTACTATAATTATCCCTGTAGTAGTTTCTCATTGTATACTAAAATAAATTGTGATATTTATTTTATTATTGAATTATATGTGATTGTATTATTTTGATTGATAACCTTTTATTAAGTTTTGATATATAATTTCTATGAAATAATTTACAATCCATAATTGTTGTTAACCAATTTCCATCTATAACAGTTGGTGATTAATTCATAGAAGATGTAATAATTTAGGATTAAATGAATCAAGTTTATGTATCAACAACTTGTCTATCATTTTATACTAATTTGAATGTGTTTAATGAATTAAATCCAAATAGCTTAGTTTGGATTATTCAATTAGCTAGATTATCTAAAAATTTTGTTCGAATTAATTATACATAAGGGATAATTGGATTAATAGGGCTTGTTGTTGATTTTAAGGATAGAGATTCTAGGATTTCATTAGAGAAAATGTCAAAATAGTTTAACAAGTAATTAATAGTAAGGGAATAATCTATGTCACTCCATAAATTTTTGTACAGTTATTTAATTAAATAAATTAAGAAATTAAACTATCATTCTTTATATGAAAGAAGGATAGAGGAAGAATTATGAGAATTCTTTAAGGGAGCTCCCAACTTCCTATGTGCCCTGTCAGCCCACTATTGGGCTAGCCTAAAAGAAATATTTCAAGTACAATCTTTATGAATATAAATAAAAGTTTAAGGCATTTCTTTTTTATCATATTCATTTTTATTTGTTATATGATACTTAAATCTCACGATCTTAGTAACTAGGAGACTTGGTCATGCACGGGTTGGTGGTCATAGAATAAGACTCGTTGGTTGGGATCATAAATGTATCAAGGCATATAATCTACAAGAAAGGATATTGTGGGATTCATATAAGCTTGCACTGTGCGGTACTTCATATGGGGAGTGGATATTTCATTTCATGGATATTGATGCTGAGACACCATGTAAGCTAATTGATGTGATGCTTGTCCGAAACAATCACATTGAACTAATCCTTCATCAAAATTATTTGCTAACCGTAGTAGCAACAAGAAAATTAAGGTTTTTATTTTTTGTAGGTGCTTTAATTAGCCCTTAAACTGTACACATGCATGTGATCTTGTATAAGGAAACTTGTATATTTGATTAGTTCCTTAAATCTCTCATGAGAGGCCAAACAAGGACCCGTTGGTTATGGTGAAACTATGTTTAAGATCAGTAATAAGACATAATTTGTTAGCCCACAGAGTAATCTGTTGGGACTGTTTCTCTATATTTCCTACAGTCCTTGTATCTAATGAAGACATTACGCAAAACACCTACCAGAAATAATAGATGAGATCTCTATATGAATATGTAACCTGGCAGCCAACTGTTAGGCTAGCCTAAAAGACATATTCGAAGTACAATTATTACTAAAGTAAATAAAAGTCTAAAGAGATTTCTTTTTTATTGTATTTATTTGTATTTACATGTTATATGATATTAAAATCCCATGATTTGGTAACTAGGAGACTTTTTCATGCACGGGGTGGTGGTCATGGAATAAGTCTCAATGGTTGAAATCATAAATATTCCAAGTCGTAGAATTTATGAGAAGGGATATTGTTGGATACTGGTAAGCTTGCACTGATTGATATGTCACTAGGAGAGTGAATATCACGTTCCATGCATATCTGTGTTGAGACACCACCTAGGCTAATGGATGTGATGTTTATTACAAACAATCACATTGAACTAATCCCACATCAAAACTCAAATCTTTTGGTAGTCATAGAGGAAATGAGAAAATTGAGGTTCTAATTTCTGTAGGTGCTTTAATTAGTCCTGAGAATGTACGCATACATGTGGTTCTACATGAGAAAGTGTTATATTTGCTCATTTCTTAAATCTCTCTTGAGAACCCAAATGGGAGCCTGTTGGTTACAGTGGAACTATGTTTCAGATCAGTACAGTGGTAAGGACAGAATTTGCTAGCCTACATAGTAATCTGTTGGGATTGTTACTCTATATTTTCTACACTCGTCGTATCTATGAAGACCTTACGCAACACACCCAGCCTGAACATAAGAGATGAGATCTCTTTATGGGCCAACAGAATACTGAGTTTGTGAGGGTTATTACAGTTATTAATGTCAATCATGGGTCCGTATAAAATAACCAAGCCCTAGAAATTAATTGGAGAACCAAGCGAAATGACTATATCTGAATGGTAACTATATGATAAAAGGTTTTCATGTTGAATTCATCTTTTACATATGAGTCCCTCTAGTAGTATTTGATGGACATGAACAAATAGATGTTTTGAGTACCTAAGGATTGAAAAAACCCAAAGGTAATTAATTAATTAGATTAATTAATCAAATGGATTTCTTGCCCTTGGACTAGGTAGAGTGATCAACCTAAGGAGTCACACGCACAACCAGTTTTTGGTGCGTTGGAACTAAGAAAATAATTATTAAATCATAGATGAATGAATTATTAGGCTAAATAATATTTGTTGAACAGATATGAGCCTAAGTAATTAAATGAACATGGAAATAATAAGTTATTGGGCTAATTTTATTTGTTGGACAAATAATTAATTAAGTTTGAACAATGCTAGAGTATTAAATAATTAATTGGGAGAAATATTTTGGGATTATGAATTAATTTTAGAAATTAATTTATACCCAGGAAGACATATAAAAGACCTAGTATTAGAGATAGGCCCAATATAAAGAGAATATGACTCCTAGACCCATGAAAAGACCTAGGGGATGAGGAGACCTAAGAGGATGAGGTGACCTAAATGGATCTCTATAAATAAACCCAAGGTGATATTGAGAATACATCAAAATACAAGAACATTAAAAGATTGAATTCAATTCTTATCTTTGTTTGCTCTTTTATTTCACTTAAAAATAACTCGCAAATATACGGGGCTAGTTGTACTAAATTATTGTTAGAACAGGTTGCATATCCACGTGGACTATCTAAATGTAATTCCAACTAATTACTCATTTAGATTACCCTACTTTATCTAAAGACTAGGGCTATGATAATTGATGATTTAAAAAGAAATAAAACATAAATAGAAATTAATAACACAAATCAGATTCAAACAACGATAAGATTAGAGGTTAAATGCATTCTAGGCACATGCACTCTTATGGCTCATAGGACTTCTTTTAATGATCAAGCCATATTTCATTCATATGAGAATCACTAAAATAATTAGAATCTCTCTCATGAGTTAGATCTAAAAGTAGATTAGACTTCAATGATCAGCTCTCGATCTCACAATGTTATCTAACTCCCTATTGTTTCTAGAATTTATTTCTTGACAATACTTATCAATCTCTGGATCTAGCAAGTTCATGTTATGCCTTGCTAACCTGTTAATCAATTACTTCCTCTCGGGTAATAATGGTCAACTACACATATGCAATTATTAGCCACATAATTTCATATGACAATCATATCAAGGAAGCATAATCAAATAAAAGAAAGGAAAAATATCATAAAAGCAAATCATATGAATCCATAATTGTACACAATTACTAATCGAATAAAGGAATCACTAATTGTTTAGTTATTCATTATCAACTCATAATCCGTAGGAAATGATTTGACAATTATAGCTAACATCTATATAAAAGAGAAAAAAACTACGACTAATGCCCAATGATCTACGTTTCTCTTCTATCTAATGACTTGGTTGCTCTTTCCTCTTTGTATACTCGTTTCTAGCTCTGAAAACTAATGATCTTCTCCGTTCCAATGGTTCTCCTTTATAAAAGGTGATTAGGGTTCCAATTTCCTAAAACATCTACTTTGGAACGAGAGGATAAGTATGGATCATGACACGGTGCAAGGGATGCACGGTCTAGAATCACACATGGGCCGTGCTTGGTGCACGTTCTATGCTTTTAGGGTCCATTCCTCAGTTTGTGTGCACGGTTGTGTTTCTCGTGACGTGGTCTGTGCAACCTCAAATATCCATATTTCTATAAAAACTTCAACAAACTCGTGACATAACCACATATAGCAAAATTATTCTAAACTCGTCACTTAGGTACATGCAATTTTCTAAAAACTATACATAATGATCTCGAATTGCACATAAAGCATATGGTTATCAACCCCCCAAACTTAACCTATTGTTCATCCTCAAACAATGATAACTAATCTTCATTCCAAGATGAATGGGTGTTTTGGCAGCAAACGATGCGCAACAACCATTATGATTAAGTCAAAATCAAGCATATTGCAAGCAAAATAATTTTGTGTCATGCAACTATTACATGTTTAACATCTTGAATCATTGATCCTCATTAGAGTTGTGTATTTCTCACACTCAAATGTATAGACTAATATAATTCCACTTAAGTTAAAATAAATGAATAATTAACTATATGTTTGCCCATAATTTCATCTCACCTTTACATGCAATAAGTGTGGATTAAGGATCATAAATGACTTTCAATTCAGTTGTGATGTAGGATTTTTGTCAAGGTGAGAAATATGTGGCTAATTAACTTAATCAAAATTGGACTCATCGAATTCATTGGTCTTTACGACCTTTCTTCACTTTCAACTCATGGCCAATGAGCACAACTAGATTTTATCTAGTTTTATTCCTCCTTTATCAAAACCTGTTCAACTCTTAATCACTCAACTAATGACTTTATTAGCTATGGAAAGTCACTTCTGAATATTTCATTTCTTATTTTTATTTTTTGAAGAGAAGTGGCTTATATTTACATTTTGTATCCCAAACCATATTTCTGCAACTCTTTTGATTCTCTCCCCCTTCTTTTCCAAGGCCTTTCAACATTCAATATTTTTTATTCGACAAGTCCACTTTACTTATATCAATTTCATAAAAAGAGCAATGTGACTTGATTATGAAAGAAAGACTTAAAGTTCGACGGGTCTTACTAGGATATTTTTGCAAGTAAATAGTCAAAAGTTTAAGGAATAACAAGGCCACCAAAGATGGCCTAAATTCATTTTCAAAATTCACATTATTCTATTGAACTTGAGCAAATCATAGGCAAGTTCTAAACATTCTAAAAATAATTTATCTAATCACACTAGAAAAAATCAAAAGGCTCAAAATCTCACATGTCAATCATGATTCAAGATATTTAAGTCATTCACTACATACTCAATTGTCTTGCTTCACATCATGCACAATTTATCAATATCATTATAACAAATAAAGTAGCATCATCATTAGCATCAGTCAATACACACAATTATCGAAATAATGAAACGAATTCAATCTTGGACTGAAATTACATATTTTACACTAGGAACTTGGAAAAAAAATACCGCTTTGGGGTAGAGTGAGGGATTTATGGGGCAAGTCCATCCACCCCCAAACTTATTCTTGGAGAAGATTAAGTTTGGTATGATAGACGAGATGTCCACAAATCTCGAACTTTGCCTTCACTAAGGTGGTGGTGGCGGTAAATAATTCAGCCGTCATTATTGCATCATCTCAAGTATGGCTGCCATATTTGCAGTCATAGAGTCCACATTGGAGTTCAAATGTGTGAACTCACCTCGTATCCCTTGGAACTCCAAAGTCATGTGGCCCCTAAGTCCTTGTAGCTCAGACTCCACAGATGTCTCTCGATCCTCTAGATCCTCCATATATTCTTTTTGGGATTGGCATCTCTGACAATGGTGGCGATCTCCCTGCCTACTAAATTCAGGCTGCTCGTGCATCTCATCATGTAGGGCAGCCTCCTTAACATTCTCATCTTCTTGGGCCTCTCCATCTTCTTCTTGCGGAGCAATTGCCTCCATATGAATCACTCCTCCAATTAAAGCTTCAAACGGGATCACGGAGGCATATGCTTGCATCACCACTTGATGTGCTAGGAGGCCATCATCCAACTATCTCTATGAGCTTCGTAGCTGGACACCCTATTGAGGATGCGGATGAGAAGGGGAAAGTGATCTCCCACTCACTGTTGGAAATAACACCTTCCCACATCATCAACTCTAATGAAGTCCATATAGATGAGGACTTTGAAAGACAAGCTCATGTTGCCTGATTGCACCTCCCATTCAGAAAAGTCCACCTGATAAAAGGTGGTAATAGTAGTAATGATGCCTCCATACATCAGGGTACCACTTCATTTTTGGGCCGCTCGCTTCAAGTGTTCGACTATCTCGAAGCCCAAGTCAAATGGTCTTTGGTTGAGTGAGCACCATATGTAGTAGAGCTCCCTGAGTTGCACGTATCCTCCATCGTAATTAGCAAATAAGTTGGCACTAGCCCATTGGAAGAATTGGAAAATAAGATTCTAGAGGCAAGAAGCTTTGGCCGTCCTTGGGGTAAAGTCAGTGGTGGGCCCCTCGAAAAAGATGTGAGATTCCTCCATATATTTTGGAAGTCCATTCATCTTGGTCTATTTGGTTCCCCCGATCATTCCCAGATAGGATATTTAGCTCTTGCAAAGAGACCATCCGGGTCTCATTATCTAACTAAAAGGAGATGCTCTCGATATATGGGGGCATTCTCATTTTATTGGTCATCAAAGTGCTCAGAAATTCAAGCATCATCTTTTGGTATGACAGCCATCTTCCTCCAAAAATATTAGCCACATCGTCCCATACACAGAAGGCCTAAAAGTCATCGTGCAATCCCGAGGCCTATAGTACTTGATTTTCTGGGTAGCGGGAGGGGGTGCACCAAAGTTGGACTAATGTTGCCCATCGGTCACAATGGGGTTGCTCATTCAGAACCACTCCAAAATTACATGGACCAGTAAGGTCTACAGGGTTGTGTTATTGTAGTCCTTTCTCATATCCAAGTCCATGTTTTATCCTTGGTGGTTAACAGTAGGACATAATCTCATCAACCTTGCCTTTTCCAGAATTCAATTTTTGAATTGTAGACTTCCTCTTCAAGAGTTAGGATCTCGTGTATCCAGTTCTTACTCCTTTTCCTACATTTCTTACTCAACCTCTGTTAATTTAATGGAAGATATTACCTGATATTTTTCTTCAACTGTACTTTGGGCCAAAACACACTTATTTAGAAGTAAATCCACATTGCTCCTCAGTTCATGTGTTGTACAAACTTGGTCTTCCATAGTGTTGTGAGTATTGACTAATCTTTCATTGAGTATCTCATTTACGTCATTAAGTTTTTGATTTCTGCCTTTTTGCAATTTTATTTTTCTTGCATCATCAAAACTTGATTCCTTCTCCCTCTTAAGTTTCCTTACTTATGCTTCTAGCTTTGCAATCATATTGCTGGCTTTCTAGCATTTGACAATGGCAAGTTCCTTCAATTTCTCAACATCTTCGAATATTGGGTCATCAATATTACATAATTCTTCCATAGTCTTGGTACCTAATTTAGAAGGAATAGAAAATTAGGCATGTAAACTGATCATCAAAGGAATAAATAGCAAGGTTACTAGTGTTGGAGATGTTTCATCTTCCTCTTCCTCAGAATTTGTGTCACTTCGTGTAGCGTTGAATGCTTTGTTCTTCTTGAGAAAGTTCATACATTCATCTCGATAGTGTTCGTAGCCTTTACACTCCCTGCACTGCTCTTTTTTTTTTTTTTTTAATATTTCAAGGCTTTGCTTGTATCCTAATATATTCTTACTTGGTGAAGAACTCTTCATCGAGTTGTTTTTGTTTTTGAAATCCTTTGATATTTTCCCGAAGTTTTTTATGAAATATGCCATAATCTCCTTCATGTCTACAGGATTATCATCTTCTTTCTCCCGAGTGCTTTCTATCTCAGCTTTTAGTGCAATGCCTATTCGATTACCTGTATGTAGTCTATTGTTCATCTCGAATGTTCTGAGTTCTCCAAGAAGATCATCCAAGGACATCGGCCTGATTTTCAAAAAGGATTCCAGCACTATTTTTCATAAAACCTCGATGAGAGAGTTCTAATGATTTTCTTGATTTAGCTTATTTCTGATATTGATTCTCCAAGCATATAGTATTAGTTCATTATGTCATTGAACCTCGTAAAGTAGAGTCGATATTCTCATCTTTCTCCATATGAATGTAGTTGAATTGAGATGCTAGTTCCTAGAGTTTCGATGCTCGTACAAACTCATTGCCTATAAATTAAGTTTGAAGCATGTCTGATGCTTCTTTTGCTGTATTGCACTTAACTATCAGTTTGTGTCTTGTTGGATCAACGAACAGTAGGATGGCATACAGTTACATCTTCAGCAACCTTGTCATTATTATCCTATAAGTTGTGCGGTTTCTCTAATATTGTATCCTCCTTATCTTTGCTTCACATTTTAGGCCATGTACAGCCATTTATAATGGCATCACCACAATGTTTGGATCGGAGATAAATCGACATCATGGAATTCTAGTACATGTAGCTTCTTTCATCTAGATATGGGAGGTGGCCCTACTCTGGTGCCAATTAGAAAATTAGATTATTGGCACACCAGTTGAGTTTGTACTCAACTTGGTACTGAGCAGTAAAATTTGTGGAAACTTAAATAAATAAAATAGGACTGTGTTATGTTTCAAGAAAGAACCTTTTTCCTCTTCGACCAAATCTATTAGAGTAGTGCCTTGTTTGCTAACAAGGTGAAAGTATGGATTTACAATAAAGTAGACTCCCTCTTCACTATATACCCCAACTTAGATCACACACACTCTCACTAAAACTAGCCCGACCACTCAGTCCCCTGAATGGGGTTCACTTGGCGTAGAACTCAGATCGTTGAAGTAGTAAAAAAATGTACGATATCTCTCTCTCGATCTCCCTGAAATAAAACTAAAAACTAACAACTCTAATAGTTGTGATTGTCCCCTTTATATACAAGTCATGGACAACCCTACAATCTAATTTATATGAAAAGTATCTCCTTTAATTATAGTGCGCATCTTCAAGATTTGTTTCCTTGTTGGTTGCTTCTTGATAATGAAGAATATCCTTCCATATCTTTTGTGCTCATCTTGGCTGATTTGTTTCCAAGTGTCATTAGGTGTCCTTCTTTGATGGATTTCTCGATAGATTTACTTCCCTAATGACACAAAAAATCTTTTTTTAATTTATCTTGGATTCACACGCATTCTTCTTGTTGATTTCCTTCCAAGATGATCATGTGTCTTCTTAATTTACAAAGATATGAATCTTTGTAAATCTTCCAAGTATATTGTTTCACAAGATCTGCACATGGATACAAGATCTCGTTAAATCTAGCATCATACCGAACTAAGTCCATTTTTGTCTAATGCCAATTTTAGAGAACTCAAAATCGAGTTCTTAGAATAGGTTTATTTAATATATTTAACAAAAATAGTGGATTAAAAATTAATATGTTTTAAGCGCTCTAATAATTTTAAATTTTTAATCATTTCATGAAAAAAAATCATCCAATCAGATTTGACTAGCAATTTGCTGGGATTTCACAATATAGATATATATTATAAATATGCATTTTAATAAAGATTTGCTCTTGAGATTTATCCATATCTTTCACCACTTCCTATTTGAATTTATATACATTTCCATTTACAATAATAAATTGGCCAATTGTATTAAATAATAAATTCTTTTGCATTAATTTATGGCTAATAAGAAGATTTTTGATAGAGAACAGGTTGAGTTTGTCCAACATAGTGTTGGTTTTGTGTTTGTATTTTTTGAAACTTAAAATCTTAGAAAAAACAGCCAAGAACTTGCAGATATGGAGATGAAGATTGCATGTTGCAGCTTATCAAGCAAAGGATATCATTGAATCCTATGTGGTGGAGAAAACTTATTCATGCTCTATTGTGAATTCATCTAAATGGTGGTAGAAGAGTTCATTTCCATTGAGAAAGAGTTTGATTGGGAGGCATCGGTAGGACTACCCTTGCTTCAGTGTTGGTGGCAATTCTTTCATCGTCGAACACTTTCATGGTCGTGCTTGGATTGATGATGAAAATGGAGAATTAAACTCGTATATCCCCCTCTATTCAGGTTGTGGGCGGGTGAAGGACTTATTAACTCAAATCCAGCCAAATGTTAAGAAGAAGTTGCACATGACCATTTGAAGGATCTCATTAGTAGAAATCTATTTTTGGTTCTTAAGGGGTACATCGGATATGTGAAGAGCTGCAGTGACCTCGTGAGGAAATTGTGCACTACAGAAGCTGAGAAAGAAATGTTCGTATACGTCAAAAAGCTTTGTAATCCCAACCTTTTAACTAGTAGGCATAACTTCAATGGAAGCTTTTTAATCAGCTAGTTTTAATAGATCTTGGTAAATGTTAGAGTTATGATTTGCTGAATTGATATGGGGATATCTAGAGTTAGTTAGAAAACTGTTGGAGTCCAGACAATTATTTAGAACTTGGTCAATCAATTAGAGTTCGGACAGCTGGTTAAATGGATTTGGTCAAGTCTCTCTCATCTATATATGAGATGCTGCAGCTATAGCTGAAAATCAAATCAAGCTATTCAATACTCAATTCCAGCTCATTCATTAAAAGCTCGTTTGAACTCAATTTGATAATGATGTCAAACAAGCTTGAACGCACTTTTACGTTTGATAAATCTAAATTTCAACTTGATCTCGAGCTTGTTAAGCAAAATTTGTTAAAACAAATGTAAAACATCAAACTACTCGAGCTTGACTTGTGTTCTGCTCGATTAAAGCTCAACCAAGCTCAACTCGATTAATAATCAAACCAATCTCATACAAAATATTAAAAACTCGATAACATTTCAAACAATCTTGAACAATGATACGTTCGACTTAACTCAACTCTTTTACACCCCTAGCTGCAGCTTGTAGGAGATCATCATGGATAAAAATACTACATTTTTTCTACATTTATGAATCTCTACATGGTATCTAGAGCCTAATATTTTGATATGGATGGAAGGCTAGAAACTACTTTGAATGAATGGCCAGCACTGAATACTTATACTAGAGAGACTTCTAATTCTGCAATACTAAGGATAACAATCTTCATCTCCATGGATAGGATCATCATGGAGCTATGTTAGTTATTGATCCTTTGATTGGTCACAATTATCTTACTTGGAAGAGATCACTTATCCTTGCGTTAAATGCAAAGTCTAAAATTGGTTTCATCAATGGAAAAATTGAAATGATTTATGTAAATTCAAATGAGTTTGAGTAATAAAAACTTGTGGATTCAATGGAGGTAAGATGGATTCTAAATTCAATTTCTAAGGAGATCGTGGATGCATTTATATATGCTGATACAGCATGAGATTTATGGAAGGATTTGGAAGAAAGATTTGGAGATTCCAATAGCCCTTTAAGATATCATGTGCAGAGGAAAATTTCAAACATTACCCAAGGAATGCTTCTATTACTGAATATCATATATGAATATGCGTGTTTGAAATCACTACCAGTGTATTCTTTTGGAGCAAGTAAGGAGTTACTGGAATTTTATGAAGAAAACAAGCTGATCCAATTTATAATGGGGTTAAATGACAATTATGAACAAGCAAGAAGTTATATATTGATGATAGAGCTATTGGAAGGGGAAGAGGACAATTCACCAATACAAATTGGAACCCAAAACAAGAAGACACGAAAAAATTAACATGTGATCATTGTGAAGAAATTGGTTGTTAAATTTAAGATTGTTTTAAACTGCATGGCTATCCAGAATGGTATACTAAATTCCAGCAGTAGAAAGCAAGACAAATGGTAATTTTATGAATCTTCAAGATGTGGTACTGGTAAAATTAGAGAAGACAAAAGGAAGGAAAGGAATCTAGTTGACATGAGTAGTTTCTTTCAACAGTTCAGGAGGTTGCAAAATGCTTTGATCAAAATAATCAAATAGGTCAGCAAAACAATAATGTAGTGATGAGTTTTGCTTATCTTTCTAATTCAGGAGAAAGTATCATTTATCATGCTTTATCTAACTTTGACAATACATTGGAAGGAACTTTGACACTTGATAGTGGGGCTAGTTGTGTTAACCAAACATTCATATGTAATATCAAAACAATACAAACTCATGTGTTTGTTCATTTACTAGATGACACAACAAAACTTGTTCACCAAATAAGTGATGTTATGTTGTCAGAAAAAAAAAATAATCACCTTACATAATGTTCTCCATCTACCATCCTTCACGTATAATCTTCTTTCTATAACTAAAACATTTGTGTACTTCATGTGAGAAAGAAACCAGCTTGTGATACATGTTTTAGATCCAGATATCATAGATTACCTTTTCCTACCATTGATTCTAAGATAGATTCTATTTTTTATCTTATTCAAATAGATGTATAGGGCCATATGTGAAAAAATCATTAAATAAAACACCTTTTTCCTTACTCTTGTTGATGATTTCAGTAAGACAACATGGGCATTCTTGTTATCTCATAAAAAATCAAGTCCTCGAAATTTTGAGAAATTTTAGTCTCATGATTCAGACACAATTCCAAAAAACTAGAGCTGGAGGTAGCTCACCCCAATGATTTCACCATTCTTGATTAAATAAGCTATTCGTGGAGGCGAGATCAAATAGTTGCTGCGTATGATGAGTGAAAAGATGATTCAAATACTTTTTTTGGAATATTATTATTTCATTTAAAGTCTTTATGAATATGCTTTTGAATAATTGAAGTCTATATGTGTATGTGACTTGCTTCCATTTATTTATGAAAATCTTATTCTTGGGAGGATTTTGGTAATTAATGTGGTCTTATTAAAGTTATTCAATTGTTATGTTTTTAGAAAAAAAATTCATGGTCAAAATTGTAATTTGACTTTAATACGTAGAAAATATGATTTAAAATAAGTCTTAAGATGCTTTAACTTACTTTAATTAATAATGAATTTTCTCAAGAATAATGATTTTATATTTAAGTTTTATTTTGAATATATTTATATATTTTGATTAGATTAAAGTATTAATTTAGAATGATCTTGCTTCCGTATAAATCATATTTAGTTATTTTGATGTTAAATTTATGAGTTATTACTACCTCATATTTATTTGTGATCATTAAATATCTTTAAAGAAAAAATATTTCTAACGGCCCTAAATTCTAAGTTACTTCAGGTATTTGCAATTTTGTAGAAAATAAAATTATTTCATTTTTATATAAAAAAATTGTCACAAAAACAAATAGGAAAGTCGAGCTGTTACAACTTCTCCATCCTTGAGGGTACGAAATGGTATACACCATCTATCATTAATGAATGTAATGTGGATGTTGGTTTTTTTGAGGATACGATAGAGGTGAGATTGAGGGTGATTTTGAGGAATGATTTGGGTGAGTCTATTACGTGTAGATAAATTTTTTTTGCTGGTATGATTAAGGTTGAGGAGGGCGAGACTATAGGGTTATATGAAGCTTTATCGTGGATTAGATCTCTCGAGTTGGAGTGCATTATTTTTTAGGTAGATTCTAAGGTGGTGTTTGTTGCTATCCATTCTTTGAAGAGAAAATGATTATGAGATTGAGATTATAACGAGTGGTTGCAAATAGATTTTATTAATTAATCTTTTCTTATTATATTGTTTTGGTTTGTTGTAGTGTAAATGTTGTCGTACATAGTTTGATTATGACTCAAGGATCTTTTTTTAGCCCTCATTGTTTGGTCAAGCATTCTCACTTTGTGGATGACCTTCTCAATAATTCTTCTACTTGCTTATAGTATTGCAAATTGTTTGTTTCTCTTAAAAAATAGCATATATATATATATATATATATATATATATATATATATATATATATATATATATATATATATATATATTTATTTATTTATTTTTTCCTAAGTTTTCCAAAATTTTCAAAAGATTTGGTCCCTCCCACACGGGTTTTTTTTACCTAAATAATGCAAAAAAAATATATATTTTGTAAAATAGGTTAGTTTTGAAAATTGTTGTAAAAATAGGGTAAAACGTCAGGCCCGGTGACCTTTTTTGGTAAAAATGTCACCGGGCCTGACGTTTTTAATTTCAAATTATATATATATATATATATATATATATATATATATATATATATATATATATATATGTATATATATATATATGCATTATGTTTCCTTAGCAGCCATCCATCCATATGTATATATATATACACACACATACCGCATATATATATGTGTGCAAGTATATATATGTGCAATTATATTATATATAAAGATATATATATATATATATATATATATATATATATTTGTAATTTGTATTAAATTTATTTATATTATTAGAAATAATTTTTTTATATTTTGTGAAAATAATAAAATATAATATTGAATATATTTTCTTATTTATAATTATATAAATATATACTTATTTCAATACCGCATATATATATGTGTGCAAGTATATATATGTGCAATTATATTATATATAAAGATATATATATATATATATATTTGTAATTTGTATTAAATTTATTTATATTATTAGAAATAATTTTTTTATATTTTGTGAAAATAATAAAATATAATATTGAATATATTTTCTTATTTATAATTATATAAATATATACTTATTTCAATACTATATAAAATAATAATGTATTGGTAAATTAATAAAAATTCTAAATATACAAAATTATAATATAAAAAAACATATTCAAAATTTATGTAATTTAAAGAATATTTTTTAATGATTATTATTTATAATTTGAATTTCAGAAAAAACATAATATATATATTAATATATAAATATATACATATATACATTTAAAAAAAGAAAAAAATAAATAAAAAATCGTCAGGCCCACTGATGTTTTGAAGAAATGTCAGTGGGCCTGACGTTTCTTATAAATATTTTTATTTTTTATATTTTAATATGTATATAATATATATTATAAAAATATATATATATTTTTTTCTTGTATATTCTGAAATAATTAAATATAATAATCATTTATATTTTTTTATATAAATATATATATATATGGAAATTTATGTATATATAATTTTCAAAACTTAAATTTTATATTATTATTTAAGATAATAAAAAAATTATCTAATTTAAAGAATAATTTTTAATAATTATTATTTATAATTAAAATTTTAGAAAAAAATGTAATATATATATATATATATATTAATATATATATATAAATATATACATATATACATTTAAAAAAATTAAAAATCGTCAGGGTCAGTGGGCCTGACGTTTCTTTTAAATTTTTTATTTTTTTGATTTTGTAATATGTATATAATATATATTATAAATATATATATATTATTTCTTATATATTCTGAAATAATTAAATATATTTATCGTTTATATTTTCTTTTTTGTATAAATATATATATATATATAGAAATTTATATATATATTTTATAGAAATATATATTATATTATATAATTTTAAGAAGTTAAATTTTATATTATTATTTGAGATAAAAAATAAATTATGTAATTTAACGAATAATTTTTAATAATTATTATTTATAATTTGAATTTTGAAAAAAATATAATGTGACACCCCCACACTTATAACCCACAACATATGTTACATATAACCTGGTTAAACCTGCACAATTTTTTTTTCACCTGTAATATATTTACGAGATATAATTTATCTCCTAAACAACGACTCATTCATATTCAAGCAAAATCCATAATAGATGCAAACGCATTCACCACAACCACACCCATATTTACATGGCCAACAATTTATTAACATTATCAAACCCAAACTGAAAAACATAAATAGACCCCGAAAGTATAGTACGCCCACGGTTAAGCCCCAAAGGTCGTCATCCATGTACACCGATCCCAAAAGCTTGTTGAAGGACGAACAGCATGCCTCGTAAGCCGTAAGCTTACACATCATCAACATGTTCACCTACAATGCACAAACTAGGTAAGCTACAGCCCAGTAAGCAGAAATCATGCATGTATGATAAATTAAAATGCTTGCAGAAACTTTAAATGAGATGTGATATGCATTCTACTGAAACCCTAACCACTGTTTTGGAATATTTTATCTTTATAGGGCCCATGACCCATCTACTGTGCACCGGAAAGAGCTAGCTCAATAAATAACCTCTCCTTTCTTTTTCTCTCTTTTCTCTTTTTTCTTTTCCTCTTCCCCCGCTGACACACGCACACACACATAATTACATATATAAACCTACCAGTAATTTGGATGAGTATTATTTTATTATTAATTATCACCTACACTAATTACACATATATATATATATACGCCATCAGCATAATGAATATTATTATTATTATTATTATTATTATTATTATTATTATTATTATTATTATTATTATTATTATTAGCTCGCCCCGTGTAATTGTATTTTATTAGAACTTGACACGTTGTCTCTTTCTCAACATTTGGCCTATAAGGGTTCCAACCTATAATGTAATCCTTTTAATTTAATAGCAATATACCAAACATAATTAAATACGAGCTGCAATAACAATAAAATGTAATTTAAACAGCAAATAAAATTATAAAATGAATGCAATGCATGAACTATATTGACCAGTG
>JAPYKT020000001.1:11052500-11067500 GCA_028749325.2 Caryopteris x clandonensis | reverse complement strand
AGTATACATATACATCATTTATTTTACTATCATTTATTTCTGTGAATGTTTATTTGGTTTCGTATATACATTTATCTGATAAGATTTGTAAATTTTAATTATATGGGTATATTGTTTTATGTGTTATTTAATTATTTTGTTGTATTTATTAATGTGATGTTATTTAAATTTTATTTATTTAGTTGGTGAATATATTTTTAGTGTTGCATGTATTATATGTTTAACTTGTTTTGCTTGACGATTTGTTATGTTGACTAATTAAAACTTATTTAGTATAATTAATATATTATTATAGGATACTTAAAAATTTTAAATTTAATAATTGTATGACCCTTATATATTATATTTGTTAGGTATGACTTCAATATCAAAATCATCAGCATCAACTTCCACACGACCAAATAAATATTTCACATATAAAGGTTATCGGTCTATAGTAAAAAAATTCTACAAGTTTGGTGCAATTAAGAATACGTAATCAACAACTAAAAGAAGAAATAGAGGGATTGAGGAGAAAGAATATTGCTGCAAATGTGATATCCAACATGCAAGAACAAGAAATACGAAAATTACAGCGGCATGTAAAAATGCGCCAAGTTGAATTGGAGTGGTTATCTAACCGTGTCTTTGTTTTAGAAGGTTGCGATTGGCAATAAGAAGACGTCTTAGGGCATGAAATAAATTTCCTACGTGGTACTTTAAGTACCATGAAAATGGAAAAGAATAATATGATAGAGCAGCTTGGGGTTAGAGACGGATATATAAACACCCTTGCAAATGAGGTTCATGAGTTACGTGCTCAATTGGATAATGAGAGACACCAAAATGAAATTATCCAACAAGAGAGTACGACTAACTTTCATCACGTGAATATGATGCAACCACGCATACTAGATCTTATAGATGTCACCCCTAGCTTAAATATGTGGCATGATCTAGTAGAGAACGAAAATATTGATATAGAAGTCGTGGATGATAATAATATTTTAGAAAATTTACCCTCTAATGATCATTCACAAATTGATGTATATTCCATGTAATTGTGTCTTTGTTGTGAAATGTAATTCATTATTTATCATATTTTTCATACGTACTATATGGTTCGCACTTACTCATTCTAATTTATTTGTTCTTCATGTTTGTATAAAATTCATATATTTCACAGTGAAACAAATTATAAATATCACTTTCAAGCAATGGCGAGTCACCGACGAGTTGCAATTAGAGTTTATAGTGGAGGCGAAATTTTACAGGAAAACAGAAAAGTATTGTATAGTTGTGAGCCCAATGGTTACACACAAATTGATCAAAATACAGACTTATCTGCATTGAAAGATCAAATTTACCAATTTCTTGGTGTGCCTAAAGACCAGTTTCATCTAAAACTTTTCACAAAATGGGAGAAAGTTTACGGTCACAATAATGTGATAGAGACTGTAGTTCAGATTGAGACTAACGATAATCTCAGGTTTTTCCTAGATCATAATGATAGATTAAACTCTATGGACATTTTCGTTGAGAAAGAACCATGTCAAAATCTTAGCGAACATGAAGTTATGCTTATGAGCCAAGAGTGGGGATATTATATGTCGTTGCTGTCCCAACAAGATGCGTCCATCACATCAGTCCAAGATTTTAATAACCCTTGTGATTATGTGCCCGAAATCACTCAGGGCTTGGAGAACCTTGCTTTAAGAAACACTGTTTTCAGTGGTTCCAGGTCATGTACTGTCCAAAATATAATTAGTCCCAGTAATACTAGGAATGAACCTGAAGATATAATTGGTCTAGTAATACGGATAATACAGAAGACACTGACCATTGTGCAGATTCTTTAGGCCTAATTTCCCCATGTGAAATGGAAAATGAAAATTTGGATGACATTGAAGCAATAGCAGACGAAGAAGATATTGATGCAACCAACGTAGACCCCGATGGTGTTGAAGCAACAATCCATATCGATTCAGACACAAACATCTCATTTTACACAATAATTGTCCGTGAAGTTGTTGCTGACTCGATGCATAATCTTTCGTCTTCATGGGGAATGTTTTACGATCCTAGCCGAGGTATAATTGAGAAGGACATGGTATTCAGGGATAAGAAGGCTTTGATTGCAGTGATTAAAGATTTCTTGATACGGCATGCAAGACGTCAGTTTCGAGTTACAGAAAGTAAACCATTCATTTGGGTTGTCAAATGTGAACACAGTACACCTTTTCAAGAGTTTCCATGGTATGTTAGAGCAACATTTAAGCAAAGATTGAGGATGTTCAAAACAACAAAATATGGTGGAGATCATAGATGTTATATGAATAACATATGTTCTGATCATCGAAATCTGGATAGAAATTTTGTAGCATTCTTGATTAAGGAAAATGTTCCGGTCAATCCTGCAATCAGCGTCTCTGAGGTATAAGCAGACGCTAAAACACAATTGGATACTCGATTTCATATCAAAAGGCCTGGCATGGCATTAAACAGGCAATTGAGAACACTTATGGGACATGGGAGAGCTCCGTAAAAAAGTTACCTAAGTTTCTGAGTGCACTACAAAAGTGGAACACGGACACCATTGTTGAATGAAAACACCATGTCACCAAGATCCCACATAAAAAGATTATCAAATACATTTTTTGGTCGTTCGAGCCTTGTTACACTGGGTTCAAGTACTGTTGACCGATTATCAGTGTTGATGGGACATCTATACACAATATACAAACATAAAATATTGATACTCGTTGCAGTTGATGAAAACAAACAGATATTTCCCCTATCATTTGCTATTGTGGACGAAGAGAATTTTGAATCTTGAAAGTGGTTTTTGGAATTGATTTGCAAGTACGTCATATGTGGGACGAATCAGATGTGCATAATTTTGGATAGAAATGCAGGTCTTTTAAGTGCAATACAGACTATACCAACATTTAATGCCCCACATGTATTAAGTTATTTTTGTTTGAGACATGTTTGTCCAAACTTCTATTCGCATTTTAAAGATGTGCAATTGAAATATCTGTGTTGGCGGGCTGGATATGAACACCAAATCATTAAGCATAATAGTGTTATGAATGAAATAAAAAATTTGAATCCGACAGTGTACTTGTATCTCAATCAAATCAATAAAGAACAATAAGCATTTGCACATGATGGTGGCTGGCGACATGGTATTCTAGCCACCAATGTGTCAGAATCGTTTAACGGTGTAATAAAGGGTGCTCGATGTCTCCCTTTAACAGCTATAGTGGAGATCACATTCAAACGATATGTTTCATATTTTAAAGAACAGAAATAAGCTATTAGAAGAATGCAGAGTAATGCACAGTCATATACTGACTATGCTCATTCAAATTATCAGTATTGATCACAACTGTCTGTGGGTCATGTAGTTACCCAGATCAATTACCATGAGCAATCTGCTATGGTGGTCACCAAACCATGACCAGGAAAAGGAGTCACATACATGCTATTAGACTTACCACGAGAGAATGTTCTTGCGGCAAGTGGACCTTATATGGTATTCCATGTTTGCACGTGATGAGTGTATGCACTGATTTACAGATTAATGCTACTTCATTTGTGCAACCGTATTATCACTTGGTAAACTACAAGCGAACATATGCTGCTGCATTCCAGCCATATTTAGGGGAGGAATATTGGGATGAGCCTGATTTTCAGTTATATTATGACACCACTTTAAGAACTATGTATCGCCCAGGAAGAAATCGATCATCACGAATTCCAAATGAGATGGATTGGCCTGAAGCACGAGCTAGGCAACATGCTAGAAGACGACAGGCTCGTCAACAAGAAGAAGAAACCAGTCAAGGCCGTCCTACAAATTCTCAAACATTGCAAAGACATGAAACTGAATAAGCAAGCTCACAATCTGAAGATTTCTGAGATCATCTTGAAACCTTTTTAAATTTGTGTAATGTACGTACTTCTGTGATAAGGAAAAAGGGTTATATGTGTATATATGTATTGATATATGTCTGTAATTTAATTTTATATTTTTTTGTGGTGACCGTATGAATTTTCAATTTAATAATCTTACATTGATTAATATTGTTTTTCATTTTCAGTGATCAATGGATATCAATTCACAGAATCACTATGGCCCTAGGGACCCGACAATTCTCACACTTCAATCTTAGCACATTTCTGAGGGCCTACTAAAGCCTGACGCGGATTTGAACTCTTTCTTTCGCTTTAGGCGGTGCGACAATGAATTTTGGGAATTATTTGAAGATGAACTATCTCAGCCCCACACACGTGTATTGGACTTGTTATTTGAAATGGATTTTTACGGTGTATATAGATGCGGGAGGTTTTACCCAGATAACAACTTAATAACCGCTTTGGTGGAGAGGTGGCGTCCAGAAACACACACATTTCACTTGCCTGTTGGTGAAGCAACTGTGACTTTGTTGGATGTCGCCTTAATTTGGGGTTTTTCGGTTGAAGAAAAGCCGGTATGTAGAGTGGATCCTACGATGTCTCCCAATGAGTGGGTTGTTACTGTCAGGTGATGTTGGGTTACACGCCAAAAGTATCCCACACAAAAAGTGGAAAGATTAGAGTGAGCTCTTTAGCAGCTTATATGCGATCGCATCCGGTGACGGATGATAGCAGGGTTGAACATGTTGAGCAATATGTACGGGCATGAATTTTATTCCTGTTATGCTGTGTGATGTACCCTGATGCTAGTGGAAATTTAATACCATTAGTATATTTACAATGCTTGCAAGATGTAAAATCAGTTAATGAGTTCAGTTGGGGCAGTGCCGTCCTATCTTCCCTGTACCGTCACTTGTACGATGGCGCCTTGAATGCTAAGAAAAATCTCGGTGAACCAGCTCCACTGTTACAGGTACTACATACAAATTTATTAATGAATCTTCCAGATGTAACCTTATTAATTACTAATGTTTTACGTCTTTATAATATAACGCAGATTTGGGCTTGGTTGCGAATGTCGTCCATTGTACATGTATCTAAGGCACGTAAATTAAATAAGCTAGAAATTGAAAGACCTCAACATTTGGATGGAGATACACTCCCTGTTCCCCCTGTCGGTGCATGGTAATGTTTACAATTCATTTAAATTGTTTTGGTTATTTTATGTTTACGATTATCTCAATAGGTATCCTAATCAACTAGTAAACTATATGTAACAGTTGGAATAATGATAGCAGTTTCGTGCACACTGGTAGACGCCAGGTGAAAGTTTTTCGAGAACTCTTGGATAAATTGACCCATGAACAGGTTTGATTTCTAAGTTCATTTTATGAATTCTTATATTTAATCATTTGATAAATATGTCTTTTTGTATTTTTTACCAGTTTACATGGGATCCTTATGATTGGTCGCAACCGAAAATACTCCATTTACCTTCCCGCTGCTTCTTGGACAATGTGCGAGCTCAATGTCCTCTCATTTGTGGAGTTTCATCATCCAAAGAGAATCTTATGTCAGTTCTGAATGTTGCAAGACATATCGACTCAGTTTGACCCTTTTGATGACTAGAAAACGAATGTACATCAAATTGATCGTAAAGGGCATAAAAATGCTAACTACATGGACATACACAAGAAATATGTTCATCAATGATGCGAAGACATGAATATATCAGGGGCACCCAACAAAGACTCCAGATTATTATGGTTGGTATAACTTGATTACACGTTGTTTTATATCCCCTGTTGATACCCATGAAGAAATGGAAATCAAAACTGGAGATGCATCATTAATGCACTACATGTACGCAACATACATCTATATCTATCTAAATTTTTCAATATATTCAATGTGTTTTAATGTGTATATGTTAAATTATTTGTAAATTGAACAGTTGGAACTCATGAAGAGAAGGATAAAGAATAGAAACAGGTTGGACATTGAGCAACTTAATTCTTTGTTAGATTAATAGTTCTCCTTGTACGAAAATATAGAGTGAACAATTGAGAGGCTGTCTCCGGAGCCACCGTACATGACGTATACCCAGCCTGCACATCAACATGAGTCCCAAAGTCAATCAAATGCAATTTTGAGAACTAGAAGAAGTCATAGTGGTGATCATGAAATCAGCCCTGAACATCAGATGCCACCACCTGGAAATTTTGCATAAACCTCTTCACGACCAGGATGTCCAACTGAAGGAAATATGTTGGATGTATATAGGCCTTCAATGAGTACACCTACATATACTTCGACACCATACTATCCATCTTTGTCCACTCCCTCGCAATATCAACAAATGAACTTTGACCTCGGAGCTGGAGAAACTACAAATATAACAAACTACGAGTATTTCCGTCATACTCCTATTCAATTCCAGTACTCCAATGTGGCTAATTTTTGGGATGTAGCCAATCAGTCAACATCATCCTCTAGCAGAATGACAATTCCTTCAACAACAATTTTACAGGAAGATGAAGTAAAAAAAAATATACAGCCACAACCAACCGCTATTGACACAAGAGTTAGAAGAGGTGGAATTAGAAGAAGAAAACAAAAAACCTCAGGAAATGAAGTGCAAGGTCAAGGAAGAGCTCGGCGAATGAGAAAAATGATAAGTAGGAAATTATGCAAAATTTTAATTGATAAAATTGTATTTTTAATACAATTAATTCTTGTGCACTCTCTATTTCATACTTATTTAATATTTCAACAAGAATTACTTCCTTTTTGTTTTTGTGGATATTTGCAGCATTTTTGGATAATTTTATACAAGAAGCCACATAAGCACTTGACCATCTTTAGCCCATCCAAGGAATGAAGATTACAAAGAAGTTTATGGGTTGAGATAGTTTTGGACTTAATTGATTAATTAAGCCCAAAACTTAATTAAAGCCCATAAAGTAAATTAGGGCAAAATGGCAAGTATAAAAGGAAGATTGAAGGCAAGCAGGGATTATATTCTGGAATTGAGGGTGCCAACAAAGAAACAAAGGGAGAGACGCCAGGAGACAGGGAGAGATAGCAAGGGCACAGATTCACAGAGTCTTTTGTGGATTTTGGTTTATTCCTCCCTTCTTATCTTTGTTTTAATGTCTTTCATTAGGATGATTTTAATTTTTAGACACGTGATGTGTAACTAAATTTTATATTCCGATTTAGGGAAAATTGAACCATAAACCGGATTTGATTCCTATTACTGTCTGCCTTCTGTTTAATTACTTGATTTTTATTTGTTAGAGTAGATTTTATTTTATTAGTTTAGTAGACAAAATTTATCAACATCCCCCCTTTTTTATTTGCATTCGTAAATTAGCATAAAAAGTTATACAAATAATTCAACCGTCCTCTGTGGGATCGACCCTTACTTCCCACTACTACAAAATAGTAGAGGAAAGCGAGGTAAAATAATATAATTAATTTTGACATGCCCCGACAGCACGGTCAAAATTTTGGCGCCGTTGCCCGGGAACGGTGTGAATTTATTTGTGATATTTATTTACGTTGATTTTTGTGTGTTTTTATTTGTTAAAAATTTAAGCTGCAAGCAGGTTTCACACTGGGTGACCCAGTGTGAACTGTAGCAGTTTATTTTTTTCAGCGAATCTTTCTATTTTTTTCTCTTTCTCTCTCGTGGAATCCACATTTCTTCATTTTATTTATTTTCTCTCATATTTTTCTGTAAATATTTGATTTAGTTGCTTCAAAAAAAAAAAAAAAAAGATATTGGCAGCAGGACTGACATTGGGTCACCCAGTGTCATGTCCCGCTGTGAAGTTTTTGTAATTTTTCTATTCTTTCTCGTATTTTTTTTCTTTTAATTTTTTTCCCTTAGTTTCTGTAGTCTAATAACATTCTTTTGGAGAATTTTGTGTAGGTCGGGCTAACATCCATTTTGAAATTATAATGGCAGCAACGCAAACTTTGAGGGAGCTCACAAATTCTGCTATTTCTGAACAATCTTTTTGCATTACATTTCCCGATTTTAGTTCAAATACCACTTTTGAGTTAAATTATGATATTATAAACTTATTACCTTCTTTTTATGACTATGCAGGTAAAGACCCATATAAGCACCTTAAGGAGTTTCATTTAGTTTGCTCAAGTGTGAAAACTACAGGAGTGACTGATGAGCAAATTAAGTTAAGAGCTTTTCCATTTTCCTTGAAGGACTTAGTGAAGGATTGGCTATATTATTTGCCAGAATCTATCACTACATGGGCTGAGATGGAGAGTTTATTTTTATAAAAATAGTTTCCACCTTTTCGAGTAGCCAATATACGGAAGGAGATTTGTGGTATAATGCAAATTGATGGAGAGACACTTCATTCATTTTGGGAGCGATTCCAGAGACTTATTGCAAGCTGCCCACAACACCAAATTAGTGAGTAACTCCTAATCCAATACTTTTATGAGGGCCTGGCAATGATGGACAGGAACATGATTGATGCAGCCAGTGGTGGAGCACTTGTGGATAAGACCCCTACAGCAGCAAAAGAGTTAGTTTCAAACATGGCAGCTAAATCACAACAGTTTGGCAATCGTGACACATCATATAGAATGGTGAAAAAGGTAAATGATTCCTCACTTCAAAATCAATTAAATGAACTTACATCTTTTGTTAGACAGATTGCTACAGGAAAACCATGTAAAATCTGTGAGACTGCCGATCATACCACCGACGATTGTAAGATCCTTAATGAGGAAATAAATGCACATGCCAATGCCGTTAGCATTGGAAATTTCCAAGGGAGAAATAATGACCCCAATTCGTATACTTACAACCCGGGGTCCAAATTTTTGGTAGGGAAATTCATACAATGGACCACAACTTGAACAAGCTCGTCCACCACCACAACAGAGAGACCAATACTTCCAAAAACAGCAATCGGAACAGAGCTTTACTGCAACCTTGGAAGAAATGATGAAAACTCTAACCTCGAACACGGTGCAATTTCAACAAAACATGCGACAATTTCAGCAAGAAACTCAATCTAGCATCAAAAATCTTGAAACGCAAGTGAGCCAGCTGGCCACTGCCGTAAGTCGCCTGGAGAATCAGAATAGTGGGAAATTGCCTTCTCAGCCTGAGATAAATCCAAGAAATGTAAGTGTTGTTACCCTAAGGAGTGGAAACCAACTTGGGGAGCTTAACAAGCCCGGGTTCGCTGTGAAAGACGTAAAGGAAAAGAAGGTTGACGCTGAAGACACTGACATTGGGTCAACCAATGTGGAACTTGCAGTACAACTAGACACTGGGTCGTCCAGTGTGGAACTGTCTACCCACGGGAATAAGGTAAATTAACCTACTTCTTCTCTTATTAAGACTAACCCATTGTCTTTTCTATCTAAAATTGACAGGGTTATAAATGAGGATAAAGAGAATGAGATTAAAGAAGTGTTCAAAATAGATGGAATGTGTATACACTTACATTATGAGATCAAATGGGTGCCACTATATTTTCAGAAAAAAATCTCATACGGAGTTTCTTTCATCAAATTTTCAAAGTCTAAAATGGTGAAAAAGATAGAGATGAATGGATGGACCTTGAATGTAGCAGCAGATGTGCCTTCTTTGAGATCAATTCCAAAACCTCCTTGGAGTGTTCATTAAAAAGGGAAGTCTTGAGTCGAGCCAACGACGTTAAACAACGGCGCTACATGGGAGGCAACCCATACATATATATATATATATATATATATATATATATATATATATATATTCTCTTTTAGGTAGTTGGAGCAGGAGATAGTCACCCTCTCACGTCGAATGACTTCACGTCGACCCTCCTCATCGTCCCGATGAACGGTGACTCCTTTCCCACACTTTATGCTTCTTATTATTGTTTATCTTTCATGGTTTTGTAGCATGTTATTGATGTTGGTGTGGGGAGGAAATGAATGCATGCATGCGGTAGATAGGGGACGTTTGCAATGATGAAAATTATGATAACTCGATATTTACTTCTGAAGTTCAATTTGACTCTATCTGGCAAGTGTGATTGACTAATATAGTTTTATAAAGATGTCTCTTTAAGCCTACGGTTGAGTCACCTTTTGCATGTTTGATTTGATACACAACCCGATTATTGAAGTGAGTTTTGAGCCTGTGAGCGTGACTTATATACATGATGCTCTTTTTCTTCATGTGGGATTATCACACTTAGTTGTTCATTCTAGAACTTGCTCGGTTATGCTTTTTGGAATTACTGTCTTGAGTTATTACATGTTAGATGATAAGGGCATTTAGGACACCCTATTTGAGACTTTTGCATGAACCTCCCCAATAATTGATCTTTAGGATACCCCATTGAGCTTTGGATACTTTCTCTTGTTAAACCATCCCTGACCATATCTTGTCATCCGCCTTACCTTTATAACTGCTTGAATATTTGTGGAATGCATTCCTAACAAATTAAGTGAGGATAAATGTAACATGTAGACCATCTATCTCAGGGGGGCCTATTTACTGGTTGTTGATGATTGCCAGGAATCTACTATTATTGTGTACATTCTATTTTACTATGCTCTGTTGCTGCCCGAAAAAAAAAAAAAAGTGTAGGTGCTGGCATAAGAGTACTTCTGGCAACACGAAAAAAAAATAATAATAATAATAAAAAAACACAGCAATACCATAGTTCAATCATGGATACACAACAAGGTTGAGTTGGAAAAATGTATACTAGCACCTGTAAGTGGATATCCGTTAGAGTGCTTTAAAATCCATAAATATTCATAACAAGTTTAGCCTAACTTTCCTCAAACTTTCACCTCTTTGACTTTACCTTGAACTACAATCACATTATACCCCGAGAAGACCCTTTGATTTCATGGAAACTCAATTGACAAGTAGTAAAAATTAGATATCCGAGCAAGCTTATGGTAAATGTCATACTTTGTGTTGATATAAGTGACTCGAAATATATCATCCTGTTATACACTTGAGTGAAATGAGTTATCTTGTTGTGAGGGTATTAAATCATTGCATGTGTGAGGTTAACTTAATTATTAGGTGATGATGAGACACTTTAGAATCAATATCTGTTATGAAACACTTACCGGTTGAGTTAAATTTGTCTTGTGAAAGTACATGAGTAGAGATATCTTGAGACTGAGCATAGCTCTCCCCGTTCAACTATATGCCTGCTTTTGTTCTATGTTTGCTTGAGGACAAGCAAATGTTTGAGTTTGGGGATATTTGATAAGTAGGAAATTATGCATAATTTTAATTGATAAAATTGTATTTTTAATACAATTAATTGTTGTGCACTCTCTATTTCATACTTATTTAATATTTCAACAAGAATTACTTCCTTTTTGTTTTTGTGGATATTTACAGCATTTTTTGGATAATTTTATACAAGAAGCCACATAAGCACTTGGCCATCTTTAGCCCATCCAAGGAATGAAGATTACAGAGAAGTTTATGGGCTGAGATAGTTTTGGGCTTAATTAATTAATTAAGCCCAAAACTTAATTAACGCCCATAAAGGAAATTAGGGCAAAATGGCAAGTATAAAAAGGAGATTGAAGGCAAGCAGGGATTATATTCTGGAATTGAGGGTGCCAACAAAGAAACAAAGGGAGAGACGCCAGGAGACAGGGAGCGAGAGCAAGGGCACAGATTCATGGAGTCTTTTGTGGATTTGGGTTTATTCCTCCCTTCTTATCTTGGTTTTAATGTCTTTCATTTGGATGATTTTAATTTTTAGACACATGATGTGTAACTAAATTTCATATTCCAATTTAGGGAAAACTGAACCATAAACCGGAATTGATTCCTATTACTGTCTATCTTCTGTTTAATTACTTGATTTTTATTTATTAGAGTAGATTTTATATTATTAGTTTAGTAGACAAAATTCATCAACATCCCCCCTTTTTTATTTGCATTCGTAAATTAGCATAAAAAGATATACAAATAATTCAACCGTTCTCTGTGGGATTGACCCTTACTTCCCACTACTACAAAATAGTAGAGGAAAGCGAGGTAAAATAATATAATTAATTTTTACGTGCCCCTACAGCACGGTCAAAAAATTAGAGGTTGTGGTACAGGAGGGCATTTCTAATGTGGGTATAATATGCATCAATATTATGTAACGTCGAAACAATTCATATGTTTTAAACAATTACCTTATGGTATGTATTATTTTTCATTTGTTTACTTCAATTGCAATTTAAACTACAAAAACAAAATAACAAATATCATCGAAAAGATATAATTATTGGAAGAAAACATAAAAATATGTGAATTTATAAAAAAAATCCATTATTTTTTTCCACTCGGCTGATCGAGTTGACTGACAAGCCGAGAGCCCTTGACCGAGTGGAGTGAGATGCAATCGAGCATCAAAATCCAAAATTTTTTTCAAGTCGGCTGGCCGAGTTGACTGAGCGACCAAGTGGGTTGACCGAGTGGAGTGAGATGAGACCGAGCGTCAAAATCCAGAATTTTTTTCCACTCGGCCGGTCGAGTTGACTGACCGACCGAGTGGAATGAGATGCGCCTGAGCGTGACATTCTAGATTTTTCTTTTCACTCGGCCGACCGAGTTGACTGACCGACCGAGTGGTTTGACCGAGTTGAGTGAGATGAGAACGAAAAGACATTTCCAGAATTTTTTTAACTCGACCGGCTGAATTGTCGTCATGACCAAGTTGCGTCTTCGAGTTTGAATGTTGACTCGGTGCACCGAGTCCTGTGTATGACCGAGTTGAACGACTAAGTCGGACGATAAAACCTAAGTATAAATAGATTTTATCCCTCTTTCCCTCATTTTTCTCAACCTCCAAAACCCTACTCTCACCCATCTCTCTTAAAGCCTCTCAAATCCCTTCAACTTTGAACTACAATTGTAAACAAAGATCATACAACATATTATATCTTTCAATTCAACCGCTAAATCACATTCACGGATACATTTGTGAAGATTTGAAGGTTGGGTCTTTTCATACATTTATACACCTACTTTTCAATAAGGTATGTTTTCAATGACCATCTATTTTCTTAGAGTGATATGTTGGTGATTCCTATTATTTGGAGTATTGTGGAATCAATCGGGTTATGTTATGTTGGTTAAATTCATTGGAGTATTTCATCGAACACTTGGTGTGCATCATAGTAATTGGGGATTTGGCTATATTGGCATTGAATTTTGATAATGTATTGTTATTTGGAGTGATGTGTTGGTGATATGTATTATTTGGAGTATTGTGGCATCAATCGGTTTATGTTATGGTGGTTAGATTCATTGGCGTATTTCATCGAACACTTGGTGTGCATCATAGTAAGTGGGTTGATTTTTGCATATTGGCATTTAATATTGATAATGTATTGTTATTTTTCCATAAATTAGCATCTCGTTATGATTATTTCATGTTTTTAATGAATTAAATACATATATTAAAGGATGAATAGATAATAGGTGTATTAATAGGTGTAGTTGCATATGAATATAGTGTTTACCATTGAAGCTAATGAATTTGTTACAATAATATGAAAGATGTTTAAGTTTGAAGTAATGTAAATAATACAAGAGTGGATATATACATTGATGTTTTGTAGGTACCCTTGTGAAAATGTATCCGTATCCGTTTGGTGCTCGTGGTTTCACCGCTGATGATATGGGTCGACAAATAGAGGATAGACGTAGTTTGAAGAGGAGGAAAGACTTAGAACTCGAATTCATTTAATGGAAGTGGTAGGTACTGATTTTGAATGGAATAAACACTCCGTGGAAGAACAACAACAAGAATACGAGAGAATTCTATCAACTGTGCCCGATGCATACGGCATAGAATTTCAAGGTTGGGATATTCGGAGTGAGCAATGGTTCGAGGTGCAATAAGAAAAGATGGGCCACCCGTTTTGCAAATGAAGAATGTATGAAAGAGCTGGGAATTTACGATGATCTAAAAAAATGTGCAAAAATATGGGATGGTCTAAGTTCTTCACCTTACAAGAGAAGACATATGAGCGGTTGGTCCTTGAATTCTTTTCGACCGTACTCGTGGCATATGATGATATCATGCAGGGAGCCTTAATCTTTTATTTGGATAATGAGTTTCATACGCTTGAGCCAGAAACGTTAAATGAAATTTATGGATTTCTGAAAA
This sequence comes from Caryopteris x clandonensis, assembly GCA_028749325.2. NCBI lineage: Eukaryota > Viridiplantae > Streptophyta > Magnoliopsida > Lamiales > Lamiaceae > Caryopteris > Caryopteris x clandonensis. The sequence continues at coordinate 11,053,422 of JAPYKT020000001.1, read as the reverse complement.
AGAAATTATCCAATCTACCGGATACGAAGATAAACTTCCCTAAATTCAATCCAATACTGTTTTGGAAGGAAAAAAAAACAGAGGCTTCTACAGAAAAACCATCTGTTTACAACATAAGCCGATCAAAAGCATCAAGTATAAGAAGCCCAACGATTCGATATTTTCACACTTCCTCTCAAGTACAATTTTGGTGAAACTTAAACCAAGGATTGTTACATTGGATGAGTTGTTCATTTTATGGTGTTTATTGAATGGGAAAAACTTCAATGTAGTACCGATGCTTTTAAGGCAGTTTGTTCAAATAAAACAACAAGTAGCAAACCATATTGGAGGGTTGATTACTCCAATCGCTCGATATGTCGGGATTAATTTGGAAGGGTTGGAAAAAACTCCAGGCGAAACAACCATCAACCTCGAACTTCTAATCAACATGAAGATGTGTATGTTGCACCCCGACACGAGAAAAATGTATCTCATTTTATTTGATAAGAAAAGACTTGCTCTGCCCAACTCTCGTCTGACAAATGTCTCTGGTGGAAAAGTAACGAATATTCTGCTTAATGGCTCAATCCACACTGAAGCCATAGAGGAGAGTGAAAGAGAACTGAGTAATGAAGAGAATAGAAGGAATAGGAGGAGAAGAAGTACAAATGCAAGAACACAACCTATGGATATCGATAACGAAGAACAAAATGAATATGAGATGATGGGGGAAGCAGAACTACTTGGATACGCACATAGTAGAAGAAGAGAAAATCTCCCACAGTATGAGGCCGGGACTTCCTAGCAGCCCCACCCTTCACATCAACTTCATACAGGTTGGAATGATTGGTCAGAATGGAGAAATGTTTTGGATACACGTGTTGCCAACATCAAAGAATATATGCATCGTCAAGCATATAATTCTCAAATTGCACTTGAT